>VWZU01016071.1:1237070-1271570 GCA_013397095.1 Sterrhoptilus dennistouni
CACGGTCTCGCCGGGTGCCCGCGGTGTCGGGGCCGGGGCGGGGGAGGATTGTCCGGCTGTGAGGGAGCAGAGCAGAGCCACACGGGACCTGTACGAGCTGCTGGGAGCTGCCCATTGCCAGCAGACCGGCCAGGGGACGCAAAGCCTGCGCCTGTCAGTGAGGGTTGAAGGGAAGGTGCATCTCTTATTTTCATTTGAGGTGGCCTTCGGTGGGCAGGGGCAGGGAGAGGTGCGGCTCATCAGCTCTCCAGGAGCCGGGGCGGCACCGGGCAGCGCGGGCAAACTTCTGGGAAAGCCCGGCTAGCGCAGCTTTCCCGCGTAAAACGACCCAACAAACGGTGGATTGGGAGTTTCCATTAACTGAAGCGGAGATTTGTGCCACGCAGTTCTAGAATCAGAGCAGTTCGGATTGGGAGACACCTTAAAGATCGTCTAGTTTCCGCCTCCCTCCCGTGGGCTGGGATGGCACTGGATCAGGGAGAGCAGCTCTGTTTTTTCAGCGGTAGATATTTTTCTGGGGGCGAGCTGTCTCCTGGTCTGTGGTTTACCCTGGGGCCGGGCAGGGGACACCAGTATCCCCCGGGACAGAGGGATGCGGGTTTGCCAGGTGCCTCTCCCGGGGCGGGTTTTCCAGCGCTGGAGTCACCGCCGGGACACGGGCGGGGGCAGCGAGCCGGGGGGACTCTGGAAACACCCGCGGGCTCGTCTTAGGCACATCCCTACAGTCATAAAGCCCAGAGGCAATGTAGCTGACAGTGTCAGAGAGGTGAAAGAGCAGTGTTGCCTCTGTGATGGAGCAGTTTAGACAGAAAATGAATTTTTTTTTTTAATTGGCATGCCACCAAACCCATATGTGGAAGCCAGAGTGCTGGCGGTGTAATTACTGCTTTTGGTAGTGGATGTAATTCATGAAAATGATGTTTACTGCGTGTTTATGCCACCTACGTAGATGAATGATTTCTGGTGTGTTGCCCACCGTGCCATCAAGCATCATCCCATTAAGACAGATCAAAATCATTGCTTAATGTAAATAAGTGTAACTCTTTACAAGTTAATTGATTTGCATCTCCTTACCCTGGCTGTAAACCTGGCCCTGATCCTGGCCCTCAATTGCTCTTGACTCTGCAGCAGCTCTTCAGAAAGCAGGAATAGCAAAATGTCGATTAAATGAAACAAACACCACCATTTCCCTGGGGGATTATGTTCATCCCAGGCTGTGAAAGGTTTCGCCCCTCCAGGATCTCTTTGATTAGATGTCTCTGCTCTCTTAACGTGTATTCTGCTGAAAAAGATCATTCGTGCCTGAAAAAAGTAATTTGCCTAAATTCTCATTGGATCTAGCCACTGTTGCTGTTATCTAAGCTTTTGTACTGGTTTAATTGGTGGGGGGTTTCCCCTTATTTCTTTTAATGTTAATCTTTTTGTTTTGCCATCTGGTTTTGTGGAATTTTTTCCTTTCTTGGAAATTCTTAGGTTGCCTATTAAAATGGGATGGTGTGTAAATAAGGCTGTATTCTACAGGCCCAGAAACAGAGTGCTGGGGGTTTTAAATAACTTAATAGGAGACATCTGGTTGTTTTGAAGGTTTTTGGTACACAAAACTTCTGCTGTCTTCTGCAGAAAGTTCTGTAGTGGATATTATCTGAAATAACATTTCTGCAATTGTTTTAAATCTGTTTGCAGCTTCAACATGATCTTAGCTATTATTGAACAGAGCATGAACTGAGAGATACAGTTTTCATTCATCATGGTGCAGAAGGCTCTGACTGTTACCAGGTACTGTGGAGAGGAACCCGTTTAGTCTGTCAGAGCACAGTACAGCAGTTTACTGATTGTAACCGAGTTTTCCTTGGTTAGGTTACCCAAAATACTTGTCGCAAAATGTTCGTGTCTTGAAAAACCACTATTTCTGGTTATATTGATGGAAGGAATGAGCTGCTGCACAATTAAGTGTACATCAGGTTCATGGTGGGTGTCAGTTTGGATGTGGGGAGCGTGTGTGTCTGTGTCTTTCAGGCAGGAGCCTGGTCAGTGGCTGGCTGTGGCAGTCTCCCACGAGGAAGTGATGGTTGGCTGTTCCTGTTGTAAAGGCAGAAGATGCAGACGAGGGGCTGATGAGGGGCAGGAGCTTCCATGTGCTGGTGGGTGGTTTCATGAAGGTGACGAAAGGCATCACTGTTGAAGCAGGATTTACATGTAAGAAATTGCTGGCTCTTGATGCTAAAATGCCACTCCTTGTTCTAGGCAAGCTTGAGATGCACTAATTACAGAAACACCCAGAGCACTGTGATGTTGGGAGAGGGGAATTAATTTTGAGTTTTCTTGTGTGACAAGGTTTTTTTCACCGCAACCACAAAGACCATGGTGGAAGAAAAGTTTCCAACCCCAGGAGCCAGAACGCTCTGCTCTGAGAAGACCTTATTATTAGGGGAGAAAAGCCAAAGATGCCATGTGTTTTGCTCTCGACTTAATTGCAGTTGAACAGTTCAACAAGTAAGGTAAAATGAGGTGGACAATTTGACAGGTAATTTTGGTTCTTGCAGAAAGAAATGAAGAGTGTTGAATCTTTATCTGTCTTTTTCAAATTAATTTGGCTACTTGGAGATAGCAGTGTGTTATTAACTGCAGTTGCTTGAAATGCCCTTTTTCACCAGGAGCCTGGATGTCTGGTATACCCACAGTAGTGGAATATGTGATTTCTGCCCTCAAAACTAACCAGTAGTCTTGCTTGCTAGCTTGGCTTGTGGTTGTGTCAACAGGACTGCATTTTGTCTCAGTTGTCTCTCAGTTTCATGGAAAGATTTGAGGCGGTCCTTGAAGTGATGACTGTTTGGGGCGTATATATCAAGATTTTCTGCTTCTCTTTTAGCAGTGATCCCAAGAGCTTTGGTTGTCTGAGCTTAAATGTGACTTTAATGAATAGTGATGTCTTTGGAATGGGGAAAAAATAAAACTAAACAGGCACTCCTCTGATGAAGCAAGCTTATTTTCAGCCTCAGTGAGGGCACCATGTCTCTGTGGGACTTACTTCTCAGACTGAGTGCTTGCTTTCTCTCTCACAAGCTGTAGAAGTGATGGATGGAGGAGAGCTCAGCAGCTGAAGCTCTGCTCAAGGATGGGGAAGCTGAACAGAGCTGTTTCAGGCCGATAGAGGACCCTGTCTGTGCTGCAGTGGTAATAAAGGTGTTTTATTGTTACTGCTGCAGAGAAGCTTGCTGAGTAGCCTCAACTTTCAAAACTGTCAAATAATTTTAGGTGCCTAAACCTCTGATTGGCCCCTATGTTGTATCCAGGAGAATCTAGGAGCTAATGCTGAATATTTAGGTTAAGTTTCTTAGTTAAGGTGAGTGAGGCCTGCAGTAGTTGCTATAGGTGGTGTGAGGTGTTTGCGAGAATCCCTCTACAAAGGTTTCCATCTGGCTATAAAAAAATAAGAATCTTACTTCTGGAAGTAATTTCCACACACAGTTTCTCATTATAATTCATTATAATTCTTTATAATTCTTAGGAATTATAATGTGGATGCTGACAGAAACACTGATAATTGGATAGTTGAAGAAAGTGATCAGTATAGTCCTCTTGTTAATTTGTCACATGAAAGATAGTATGCAAGAGTCAAATTTTTTTTAAAAAAGAACAAGAAAATGGACATGTCATAGAAACGGCAAAATGTGTTATCTTGAAAGAAAATTCAAATACTCCCGACAGTCTGTCATACAAGATTTAAGTAAAAGCAAAGTTGGCTGGTGCTCCTCAGTTTGTTAACTGCTGTGCTGAGCTTTTTAGTATTATTTTTGTAAGTGGACTTCAAAAGGAGAGATTTTATCAAATCAGAGAAACCAAAAATTTCTGTCCTTCCAGAAGAGGTTTGTTTGTGGTTTTTCTTTAATTGTTTGTGGGTTTGGTTTTTTTAATCCCTGTAGGAACAAGAACGTTAAGACGAGGAAACCCACCAGTCTTAAAGAAAAAACCTACACATTTTAATCATGGTAGGCACAGGTGGAGTTCAAGAATTTGTGGAGATTATGGTGACCACTCCATCCTCCCCTCCTCCCTGTTTCTGGTATTTTTTTCCATCTGTTAGTGGTTTCTTTTATATAAAGTACTGTAAGAGAGTATGTAGCCTTGAATGTATGAATGTGCATGCACACCAGTGCTGTTGTCTATGTGATGTCCCTCTCTGTAAAATACAGATACTGCCCTATTAATATTTTAAACTCTTGTTCTTTCAGTGGGGGTGTGGGGGAATGAGGGGAAAATACTACCCCAGAAATTCTGCTAGAGTGTTGTTAGTGTAGATATGTCCACTAACCCTCTCCTGCTTTTCAGTTCTGGTTACATAACGGACTTAGCAGCTTAAACAATTTCTGGTGGGTTTTTTCCTTATCCTCCTGCAGCTGGTTGCAAAGCAGCTATTGCATTGCTGAGTGAAGGCAGGAAGGAGGTTTCTTATGATGTCTAGTTTGGAGATCCAACTGGTGCTGGCAAGCCTTCCCTGGCTCTTGACAGCAGTGAGATGGGCTGTGATTCCCAGGCGGGAGGACTGAGCACACACACTTTTCTCACTTTGCTCCTGCTGAGGAGGAGACAGATTCGTCTTGGTTGTGGGTAGGGAATGGGTGGCTGACTGCCATTTGCATCCTCTAAGAGGAGGTGAAATGGGGTTTTTTGGGCTTGGTTGGTTTGGGGTTTTTTTTGTTTAAATTAGAAAAAGCACCTGTAAAATCTGTATTTTCTAATGGCAGTCAAAAATACTCAGCACTTTCTGTTATGCTTTCTTTGTAAAAGGGAAGTTGTCTGACTCTCTTTCCTCTTGGTACTTTTCACTCAGCTAATGCAGGTGGCTGGAAGGTTAAACTTGGCCAAAGCAAGCCCTTAGACTTTAGATGCTCTTTTGAAATGGATTTAGCTAAAATCAGTAAAAAAAGAGGGTCAGTTGAAACTCTTTGGTTTAATACAAATTCATTTTGGTTTTCCCCACCAAGAAGAGGAGAAAGAAAAGAAAGGCTTAGAAAAACTGCAATGAGTATGCCCATATAAAGGGCTTCCTTTGGTCATCAGTGTAGGCTGAGTTTACAGGCAGAAACAGATTAATGCTTAAATTTATGCTACAGAATTAAAAAAAAGAAAAAAAAAGTACGGCTTGCTGGGGCAAGGTGGCTACGAATTTTCAATTTTTTTGTGATCTAAAGTAAAATCCATATGAAAACCCATTACATAATGCTAGTGTATTTTACTTTTTACTTTTTGTGTCTATTTTTTGACAACACTGCTGCTTTGTACCCTCAGCAATGCGGCTGGGTTTGTTTTGCTGAAAGTTTTGTTGAAATCCCCTTAGAGTTTGTTATGGCAAATATAAACTCTCTTTGGACTAGCAAGAGGCAAAGATTTCTTTTTTTTTTGTTGGTGGTTGTTTTTTTTTTTTTTTTTTGTGTTGTTTGTTTCTTTGCTTGAATAGTGTTTTTTGGAAAATGAATCTTAGGTCTGTCTGAAGCCTGGGAGCATAGCCAGGGATCTTGGGCATTAAATAGCAGTTTCAAGACAAGGGAAAGCTAAGGTCTTTAATATTGGATATTATCACTTTCCTGATATCAGAACAGTAAGATATGAGATAAAATGCCATGCCTGGTGTTTCAGAAAGGCATGAGAGGAGAATCTGGGTTTGCTGAAGGCTTTTTTCTTTTTTTCCTTTTTGAGAACAATGTATCTTGACAGGTTTCTCACATATTAAATGGTAGAGTTATCACTGCTGAGTTAAAAACATCTTTCTTCAGAAGTGTGCCTTCAACTTTGTGCTAAATAGATGTTAGCTACACCTGTGTTTTAAATAGCTCAACTAAATATCTCTTCCTTCTTTCTCAATGACTCAGTTTTCAGTCTGGTAATTTTTTTAAAGGAAAAGAGCTGGCAGAAAGTGGTTTCTTATCTGTATCTCATGCAATGAAGTTGTGGGTTGTTGCTGGCAAGGGTGGTCTCTAATCCCTGCTTTTGCCAGCTCCTGCAGCTCTAGTGGCCCTGGGACCACAAAAGGATCATATCAACCCACTGATGCCATGAATGACTAAACCACAAAAAGGTGTCTGGGGAAAAAAAATGAGAGGGAATAGTTTTCCATTGGTTCAACAGATGTTTGTGCTGTGGTATAGCATCAGAAAATTTGCTGCAGAGGAGGAGAGAGAATGTATGACTTGGAGCAGGACTGCTCGTTTTGGTAGCACACTTCTTGTTTCAGTACATTAGGTATCTCCTAATGGGAATCATAAAACCCTTTTGGTTGGAAAAGTCCTTTAAGGTCATTGAGTCCAATGGTAAACTTAACAGAGCCACATCCACTGCTAAACTGTATCCCTAGATGATGCTACATTTGTGCTGGAGTGGAAGGCAATCATGGAGACTTTTTCTGATTTTTTTTTTTTTCTCCTTTGCCAGAAAGATGTCATTAGATACTATTCAGGAGAAGCTGGTCTTATAATTTTCCCAAATAACCTGCCAAGTGTCTCTTAGAGCAGAAGTCCTCAACCAGGAGCTGATGGCCTCCCCAACCTTTCCCATCTGTGGGTCAGGAGAGGGTCATGGATGGAGACTGTACTTCTGGGGAAGGTCCAGTATCAGTTGCAGCATAGGAAGGACTGTTGTCCTTGAGCCAGCCAAGGGTCACTACAAACACAGCACTCCTCTGCTCCACCTCTCTCACTTGGAGGTCTAAAAAAAACCCCAGAACCTTGGCCTTTCATTGAAAGTGACTGTGAAGTGATCTGGGCCTTAGTTTCAAAGTTCAGAGGCAGTGGAAAGTGGCCACTTGTGAGAGGTGATGGGAGTGTACCTAGACTCCAGTCCTGGCTGCAGACAGGTCCTCTGGAAGCAGCTCACTGTTTCTAGCTGGAGTTGGAAAGATGCTCTGCCAACTGGTTTGGTCTCCCACCTCTGACATTGATAGGCATCAGGCAGCTAAAGAGCTGGCAATAGTTTTGAGGATGGATCCTTCCTTCCCAGGTCTTGTGCTGCTGGAATAAGATGTGAGGGCTGTGGACTCCAGGAATGTAGCCAATGCCTCTAAAGATTTGTCCTTCTAAGGTAATTACTTTCAATGTTTTCTTATGCCTTTCTAGTTATATATGCATTCCGGTCTGTTTGGATCTTCCCTGGGAGTATGAAGAAGTGGAGAACCCTGAAATAAAATTAGTATGAGAGGAATGTGGGAAGGTGGTGGGGATCTCACTGACAGCAGACTGAAGATGATGGGTAGCACATATTATACTTGATGTGAGAGGAGCGTTTTATTGTGCATGTTCTTCTTCTTGGGTCTCAGTCCATGGCACTAACACCCAAGGGAGTGTGATGCTTCTGTAGGGCAACCTACTCTGCTTAGCTTCATCTTGCCAGCAGTGTAGTACAGTGACAGGCTTGTGCTACTGTGGGGTTAAGAGCAGGTAATGTGCCTGTGATCGTCAATAAATGAGGAATTCTGTCAGAGAACATATACTAGCAAAGAAAAATAAAATCAATGACTGTGGTAGCAAAGATGGGCTTCTTTTAAATTGCTGGAAACTTGGGTTTTTTTGGCTGGCACAGTTGGGTCTTTCTGTAGGTGTGTCTCATGGCTGTAGATAGACCAACAAAATTCTTCTGCGTGTCCTGGTCGCAGTCTGTATTTCCCCCTTTCTGGACAGGAGGTGCTCCTTGTCTAACCAGAAAAGGCCAGGTGTTTATACCTTGCTAGTTTTGGCACAGTCCCTTTAGTGTCAACACAGGAGACTGATATCCAACTGTGCAGCACTGTTTAGATATGGTGATATGACAACAGACAGTGTAAGGGTCAGTACCTGGGGAGTTGCTCAGGTGTTGCTCAGTGTTTTGTTGCTCCCAATTTTGTTAAATCTCTCCACTAAAGTGAATAGAAACCTGTTAACTCAGGGAATTCTTTTCTGCTTTCCTCATGATATCTGTAAACATGGAAGCAGATGCTTCTCAGTCTGGTTGGTGGATGACTGTAAGTGCTTCAGCTTTTGATGCAAAAACCAGGGAAGGATGAGTCAAGCAAGTGTTTTCTTTCATTTCTGTTCCTCGGGGGGGAAAAATACATTGCTCATCACTACAGATAATTCTCTCAATACTGGTGTAACTGAGATCCAGGAATTCACTGCTGGCTCTCTTACAGTATGAGTTCCCAGCTCAGGGCCTTATTTCCCTGCTGCAATTGGAGCCAGAGGTTTAACCAATTACAGGAAGGGTAGTGGGTATAAAAGTCCACCGTCATTTGTTCAAGTGCCATTAAGTTTGGCAGAATCTCAGTGCAAAAGAGAGGATCTCTGAACACACTGCTTTCAAATGGTCAGAAAATTGTCTAGCCTGAAAAAGAAAAGGGGGGAGGATGGGTGTGTAAGAAGTTTTAAATCTACTTTTTCACGATCTGCTTTTCTTTTTCGGGCTGATATAAGATACTCCTATCTTAAGTGCTGTCTTGCCTATCCCAAACATATATCAGTAATGATAACCATGATTTTCAATGTTTTGAGCAGCAGTGGTGCAGAGGATGCCTGTTGATCCTGAACTATCAAGCAGTGCTGTCATGATGGGCCCCACTGTCTGCTGTGGGGTTTTGTGTAGGGATCCCAGTTCTGCTCTGATCTGCTTCTTGACTAAAGCAATTCACATCTCCTGGCTGTGATACAGAAATACTAATAGTAAATGGGATTGGGTTAAAAGTCTTCAGAACTGGGTCATCCTGTCATTTGAGATAGTGTAAGGTAACATTAGACTGCTTTATTTTTTTTTCTGTACCTGAAATGATAGTGGTCTCTGTTCCTAAACTTGTGTACGTGTGTCCCTGCATAAAGTGTTATAGTGCTACACTAAGGCTGGGTGTTTGCCTGCATATTTCTTAGGATGACCTGTATTTCTAGGGAGGGTAGGGAGCAGAGGAGGCATAAGTGCCTAATAATAGCCAGTACTACAAGTTGCATGGTGTTGAGGAACAGGTAAGGCAGTTTGGGGTTTTTGCATAATGCCAGTACCCTGCATCCAGCTGAACTTAGTGCTGAACTTGCAGCATGGTGATAGAAAAGTGTTTCAGGATCTGCAAGTAATCTGTAGAACTTGGAGCTCCTGTTTTGTGGAATCCGGGTCTTAGATTTGTTTTCTTATGTGCTGTGGGTAATACTTTTTATGCAGACTCCTTAAAGCCCAGGTGAATGTTAGCAAGTTGGGTCTCACTATACCACTCACCACTCACTATACCCTGTATATGGCAATTGCCTGGATAGGTATCTGCATTGTTCCTAGAAGGTATTGGCTGGGATCCTGAAAATGTTGTAGCAGACACATTGGAATAGGCCCAAAACCTGGCTGGTGAAACTTGGTGGTGTGGCTGTGCTGACCCACACTGCCAGCTCTGTGTGCATATATGCCTATCACAAGGCATCCTGGGGGAACGCATTTAGGTTGCAGCTTTGCCTGATTTTCCCTGTGGGCAAAAACCATGGGCACAGCTGTGGCACAAAGCCAGGGGGATTTGGATTAAGTTTGTTTTAATTCTGTAGTAATCTTGACTTCCTATTTTTATCAAAGCCCTAAACCTGGGCTCCGTCCAAGGGCCATTAAAAGTCAATGGAGACATCCCACTTGCTTCCAAGTGGCTGCTGGGACAGAATGTCTAGACAGTGCTGGGTGTTTTTGGTTTTGCTGTCTCAACCAGCTTGAAGTGCAGGTGACCTTTGCTCTGTGCAGCTTCTGGAGCCCTGTGGGCAGGGATGGTGGGGTCTTCCCTGGGCTGAAGGCACATGCACTGAAAAGTCTGGTTGCCTTGAAGCAGCTCTTGCTGTCACTCCTCTGTGCACCTGCACTATGCAGCACATCCACCCATGGAGCTGCTGGTGTAGCTCTCCTTGGGGAAGCAGCTACTTCAGCCGGTCACTGTCCACATTGCATAAGGAGAAAAGCCTCGTAGTGATTATATAAAAGAGATTATGTAACTGGGTAATTTGGTAATTGCCTCTCTGGTGAACGCTAAGAATAGCTTGTGAATATGCATTTATTTCTGTGATAGCCATCCACAGAGATGAAGCGCTGGAAAAAGTGGGTGCTGGGCAGTGGCACAGGGTGAAATACTTGTGCCTGCTGTGTGTGTTTGCTGAGACTTCACAGCTCCGTCACTCCTCTGCTGCTGTGGTGAGACACATCAGCTGCTGTTCCCCCCTGCCCCACATTGTGCTGTATCTGCTCCACAGGTGCAGTGAAGGTGTCCAACTGCTCTTGATAAGTCTGTGCCACCTGCCTGTGGCATCCTTGTGAGGATGTGCAATGCATAGGCAGAGCAGATTATGGAGGAAGGAACACATGTTGCTTCTCCATGAATTTGGGCCATTTTTGCTTTCTCTTGCTTCCCATAGCTATCTGTTTTTTCACGCTGAAGTTGCCAGTACCTCTTCCCCCACCCCACACTGAGAAGTGTCTGGGAGGTGCTGGACAATTTCCAGGATCCTGGTGAGGAGAAAAAAGGCTCATTGCCTGCTTTGAGACAACTGAGAAGACCATGTGTGCTTCAGCCCCACTCTTACTTGCATCTCTGTTCGTGGGTTTATTCCTCTCTTGCAGAAGGCAAAGTGACTCATAAAAATCAGATGCTGTCAAAGCCAGCGAGAGCTCTCTGGAGCTAATTGAAGTCAGGGGAGAAACTGTGGAGGAGATGGGTGCTGTTCCTTGTAGTCTCTTAGTCCTGAGACGGCTGTGCAGGGGTGAACTCGGGATAGCTCGGGAGAAGGCAGGAAGCTGGATGAAAGGCTGTGGCAGGGGAGGAAGTGAGCCAAAGAAACTCTCTGCGCGCCAGTGGTTCATTTGGAATCATCGGTCCTGGCTCTGAAAATGTTCCTGCACTTTTCAGGTCAGCTTCTGGAGTCTAGGTGGCTGCTGGCTTTTTTGTTGTGTGTTTAGGGTTATTTTTAATTTTTCTTTTGTGTGGTTTTAATTTGCCTTCCCATTCACTGTCCTGAAGGCACACTTTGCCACCTTTTCTCATTGCTACAGCTATGTCTTTTCTACCTTGAATTGCTTTTTCAGCTCCTCATCTCTTGCTGCCTGAAGCTCAAGCTCTTTAACCTTATCTTCAAGCTGCCATATAATCCTCTCTTCACCTACAGCTCTGACCTGGTTTCCTCCTCCTCCTCCCAGCCTTGCTCTGGACTGTTGTTCCACCCTTCTTGGCTTAGAATGGCTTTCTTCTCTCTTTTCTCTGTTACTGATTTCATGATTTGCAATAGTTTCCACTTCTCTGGCTTCTCTGGCTGCTGCATCCCCATCCCTGCTCTTTTTTTTTTTTTTTTTTTTTTTTTTTTCCTTCCCTGTGCTTTCCTTTTTTACTTCTTTTCTAGGCTTTCTTCAGTTCTATCTATGATTCAGCCCTGGCACAACCACTTCCCACGTGGATTTTGCCTCTCCCATAATTTCTTTACTTTTCCCTACTTGCAGAAGGAAAGGCTGTACCATCTGCCCTTAAAAGTGCCTTATAAATCCATTTCCCATGTATTGCAGTTAGGTGCTGGATGCAGATTATTAAAAAAAAATTAGTTTAAATCCTTTTTCCTTGAAAGAAATTCAGACTTCCATCCTGTCCCTTTTGCCTGAATATCTGTTTCCTAGTATGTTCCTAGTATGTTTTTTCTTGGTTTTGTATGTTATATTAGAGATTTGAGAGTTCAGCTTGCAGGTTCAGCCAAGAATTCCCTTTGTGGAATGGGTGATTCCTCGTTGCAGTTGGCTGCCTTGTGTACAGACCCTTTCTCCTTGGTGTTTATGCCTTCTCTTTTTGGTAGAGTATCAACCCTGGAATATGCTGTTGTTGTTTTCAGGGCAAAAGAGTGTTAGGAGAATGTTTTTAATAAACATATGATTGTTGCATAATGCAGAGGGAAAGTAGGCAGAGGAGACTGTTCACTGTGAACTGTAGAGGACAAGGGCAGGCACAGGCCATGGATAATATGAAATTATTTTAATGCCACGTAAATTCTCAGATGTTTAACGGACTTAATTTTTCAGTCTCAAATTACACATCTGGAAAAAGATGTGACTAAAGTTGAGAGTTTTTATGCAAAAGCATGTAAGGATGTGTTAGAGCTGTTACGGGCACTTCTGTAATGTGAAAACCTTTTTTTTTTCTACTGTACAGATACATTAAGAATAATCCTATCTGGACTGATAGGCAAGTGTGAAGTAATGAAAAGAGAAGGAAGCCAAAATTCATGTACTATGTCAACTTTTTAAAACCAGTGAAACTGAAATGGTATCTCATTACATCAATTTTAATGAAAGGTATATATGTAAACTCCTGCCTAGGATCAAAGAAAAACATTAATTCTTAGTTTCATGTAGATAAGACAGTTCAAGGTGCATAAGTCTTGTATAAAAAGGTATGAAGGCAATTTTTACATTTGCTGCAGACACCATACAAGATTTCGCTTTACTTTTGTCTGCCTTGTGCATACAAAATGTCATGTGCAGAATGTGTAATTTGATTGAGTTTAGTAGTGATATTACCTTCCTTGTTCTGAAATCTCCAGAGGCAGGCTTTGACCATGTGTGTTGCTAGTCTGTAACAGAAACCCTGGGTTTATCTGGAGCATACCAGTTGTATTGGATGTCATGGCAGAACTCTCACTTGGTAAGAAGGAGCAGAATGGGCTCCATGTTTTGGAGCTTGAACTCCAATCCTAATTGGTCATCTCTTCCTTTTGAAGAAAATAGACTGTAAAGGTATTAAGTTTCTTATGACGGTTTGAGTTCAGTTAAATAGATTCAGTTAAAGTGATTTCCAAAAGGAAGTCCAGTGGAGGAAAAAAAATGAGCAGTGTCTGCAAATATTCTGCTGTCTGAAAGTGCCTGATGGAGCCAAATTACTAACTTTTAAGAAGTTCCCTTTTAAAATGTTCCTGCAGCAAGCTTTTAAAAAATATCTAGAGAGGCTTGAAAGCAGGAACCCTTTGTAAAATGTCTTTCCTTCAAGCAAGAACATTTAGACATGATGTGAAGCAAGGTTACGAAGGGATAATTAGTACTGGGTTTCCTGATACTGCCTAGAAAAAGCTTGGCAGCCTTTTTCGCTGTAGTAGGGATGGCACTTGTAATCTCAATATCAATATTTGCCAAGTGTTACTCTAGCCCTGCTGGTGACTCTCTGGACATCTCCCTGAAGGTGACTGCCTCTTGTATGAGGGTTGTAAACATGACTGCCTCATGTGTGAGGGAGGACTGAGGTCTGACTCTGAAACCATCTGCAGGAACAAATGACTCTTCCAAAGGGGTTGATCTCATGTCTGTGCAGGCTTGCCAGATGTGTCTGGACCTGACTCTCCCTCAGTCTGACGGGTGTCTTTGCAGCCATTTGATGGCAGGGATGTGCCACCTTTGTGCCTGTGGCACTGACATGATGGTGACAGCTGGCAGGGCTGGCATCCTGCTGGGCCAGGTATGGCTCCTGCCCTCTCTGCCTGCGCCTGCAGGGACAGAGGTGCTCACACTTGGATGCCTGTTCCTAGAACATGGGCTGAAGGTGGCAAAACTATATCATGTGCCTGACTTTAATACCTGGCTCTTCGGGCGCTGAAAAAAATCACCGTTCTTTTCTCTTTCAGTGCTTTATGTTGTTCTGGAGAAGTCTTTTTCTTAATGATGTCCTAGACTTTGATATGTGTTCTGTATTCATGGTAACAACTTCTCCAACTATCCACCTTCCAAATTAGATTAAATCTATTTGTACATTTATGGTATTTCTTCATGCTTTATTCAAACACAAGTAATCAAATAAAGAACAATTCATGCTGTTACGCTTCAGAGGTCCTTGCCAGTACTTGCATTTTTATGGGAAACCAGAATTTTGCAGTTGATTATAATGACAAAAAGTATGCTTGTCTGCCATCTCTCACAGAAGGATTTCGTAGTACTTAAGCAATATTAAATACGTCGTAGCATGTTCCAGTCACATCCAGTCCAGACGTGGAACCTTGTACAGATGGGTAAGTGGGCAGAAAGCATTGAATATGTCATGCAGGGTGTTTGTAGCAGAATTAGAAACTTAAGATTTCTGATTCCTGGTTTCCTACTCCGGTTCAATATAAGGCAACTGCTTTGACTTTACTATAAACACTTTGCAACAAGCCCTTTTTCATGAAGTTATAAACATGGGCATTTTTTAGGAAGTTCCAAGCAAGGCATCTTGTCAATGGCATGAATCTCTACAGGCATCTGAGTAGTCTGGAGGAAAATTTCCTGGATTGGACTCTTTTCCATGTGGAATTATCAAATTGTAACCATAATATTTATTCAGTGTGTCCTGTTAGTAGTGAATTTGAGATCAATAGATACCTCCAGATTCTTACCCTTAGTCTTTTGATTTATGCATTTGCACATTTACCACTCAACTGTACTTGTATTGGGATTGTATTCTAAACTTAATGACTTTCTGATGATCTAATTAACCTCAGCTTGGTAGTGATGCCAGTATTTATTTGTGTAGAATATGAATTAATGGAAGTGTCCACCTGCCTCTCACCTCTTTGGATAGCTGACTAAATCTGTTTAACTTATTGTTGTCTTCATAGTGCTACACTCTGAAATACCACAGGAGCTACCACTTGTGTGAAGTTTTTTGTTTTCTTTTCTTTTTTTTTTCTTTTTTAATCATTGATTGAATATGCAGTCCTAAGACAGTCTAAAATTTTGCAAGTTGGATCAATGCCACTGAGTAGATTAGGTCAAAATAGAAATAACAGCACATCAAAGCAGTTTCAAACTTTCAAAGGGTGTTTTTGTTTAAGCACTTCCAAAAGCTAGGGGATTGAAAGTCCAGGTTTACATGTGTGATGAGAGTGGAACTTCTGTGAAAAGCTTGGCATTTGCTCAGGATGTGGGAGGCCAGTTTTGTCTCCTTTGTGTCCTCTGGATGAGTCCTTGAAAGAGTTCCTACCCTAGATGGGTTATACTAGAATTGATTTATGTCAATTGTTGACATTATCCCTCTTTTCCACTTATAAGGGAAATATGTGCTAAGCTAGGTGGAAAGCTTCACCATCGCTCAGTGATTTAGGTGCTCTTTGAAGAGAGACACTTGTTTTGCAGTGTTTATTCCAATTAGACCCCTTCAGAGACTGAACATAGAAACTGAAAGACAGAAAAGGGTGAGACATTAGGTCTGTTGGTTGCAATAAAACAGCATGGCTTGTCTTGGGAAGTGCTTACATGGGGAATTTGAGGAATCTGTTTGTGTGTGTTGGAGAAAGAGATAATTCTGTCCTTGCTGCTTTTTTACACAATGTCCCGAAAATTTTGCTATCTCCTGATAGAGATAGGATGCTGCTGAAAATAGGTCTTTGCACCTATACTTATGCATTTCATGGAAATGCCTAGAATGCATAAATATATGTATAATATTGAAAAAAAACACTGCCTGCACCAAAGTTTGAGGTTCTGTCTCCTCTGACTGCCTGAAGTTAAATTTTGTTAACTTCCAGGAGAGTAAGAGAGGCTCGAGTCCTTCTGGGTGGGAGATAGGATAAAAAGACTTGCCCTATCCTGGCAGAGCACATTAGCTGGGTTGAGTGGATCTTGACTGCCATTGCTACTGCACCCTTCCCATTATACCTCTGTTCTGCAGATGTGTCCTTTCAGATACCTAACAGATGCAAAAAACCCCTAAAGGAACATTTTTGTTTTGTTTTTGCTCTAGGAATGCAGGAAGCATAGTTTCAGGATCTGAAAAATACAGTTATGTGCTCAACTCCCTCATATGAGAGGGCTCCTCAGAGGATTTGTCTTAAAGTTTCATATCAAGCTGGCACTTTCTGGAGTTCACCTGCTGCTGCATATTTAATTCATATGATGACGTGAAATACTTACATTTAGTAAATAGCTCATCAAAATTGGTCTTCCCTCCTTTTTGTATTAAGAGAATCTCATGGCAATGTCGTGAATGTTGCACATCCAGGCAAGGACTGTGGCAATACTGGACAGATATATTTCAAATAATCACCATTCATCTCCAGTAACTAGAGAGATGAAAAGGTGGTACAGTGGAGGATGCAGAGAGGGCAGTGCCTACTATACCTTTTCCAGCCTTACAGGCTGTTCTAAAACAGATCCATATAACATTTAGGCTGAGAGTATTGGTAGTATCTTCTCTAAGCACCAGAATTTTTGCAGGGCTGTTGTATTCCTGACATTGCTGTGCTAGTTCATGGGACCTTCCTCAGCTCCTTCCTGTTTGATAGGAACTAGGCTAGGGAATTCATGCTGAGGCTGGTTTTGGTGCTGTCCTTTTCCATTAATGAATATCTTAAAGCAGTCTTAGGTACTTATTTCAAATTTTATTTATATGAACTGATGAAATGTCCATGGAACTGGATGTTTGCTGCATTAAGTGGTGAGTTTATACATCCCTGTCTGTCTTAGGTCTACAGGTCTAATTTGTTTTATTTGGGTCTTTTTTTCCTGAATATTTTTAAATAATCCAATGATTTGCATTTTTTCTGGATAGTCTAGTTTTCCATTCTTATGTTTCTGTGGCTGGTGACAGGACTGGTAAATCAGGATTGATTTAACACTCACCACCTCTGTTGGTAAGAGAGACCATTGAAGTGCTCTATGGAATGAAACCAAAAGAAAGGAGATAAAGAGTTTTCAAATAAAAGCATGCATATCAGCAGCATCTATCCTACAGTTCCTTGTACCAATATGTAGAATTGGCACTCTGGGTTTCTTGTTGCACACTTGGATTTAAGCTTGGAGGAAACCCTCCATCTTTGAGCCTCTGATCACAATTTTATGCGCATAAATAGTGCTGGATTTTACAATGTCCCCCAAGAATTCTCTGTTCTCATGTCAGGCAGTCTCAAAACAAGCTGCCTACATGTGTGCCTTGCAAATAAGCCTCAAACCTGACCTGGAGGGAATACATCTGTGGGTGGATCGACAGCCCAAGCTCCCCACCTCCTCAGAGCTCTGCCCCTCAGATGAGGCAGCTGGCAAAGTTGATAATGAATCCTGGTGATGGGGATGACTTTTTGTTTGCTGCAAAAGAACCCAGTTTTAACTGTTGTGTGGAGAAAAAAAGTTACTTCTTTAGAGCTTGCCTTATGTTACAAATAATCAGTTTCCTCATTCATGTCTTCATATATTTGAAGATATTCTTCCATCCAGTTCTTTGTGTAGTCTATTTTATTCTATGGGAAGCAGTAGAAAAGTACGACCTCATGTTATAAAGGCAGTGTCACTTAGGAAAGTGGGGTTCTGCTGTTGGCTCTGCTATCAGGCACAGGCACATTTCTTTGTGATTTTTATCCCATATTCTTCTTCTAGTTTAAGAAATTATAACTTCTATTCATAGCTAGTCTTGGAGGCTGTGGATTAAAGCCATGGGTTAAAAGCCATAGGAAAGACAGATAGGTTTCAATAGATTGAATTGAGCAGATCCTACCAGTACCAGAAGTGAGGAAGAGGGATCTCTGATATCCTTTTACTGAGTACTAAGGGTCGTGACCAAGTACCACAGAATTCTCTCTTGCCGTGTAACATGTCAGTTCTCACATCAGACAATGCTGACTCTGACTACAGGCTGGGAATCCTCTTTCAGTCTGTACTGTTTCATAGTTAGGAGGGTTTTTTTAGCTAATAAACCTAAGGCCTTTAATAAAACCTTGTTTTTAAAAAAGTAGAACGATCTGGATATCAGTTTCATTCTCTCTGTTGAGAAAGATTAACTTCTGGGATTCTTTTTTCCGCTTTGTTTAATGGCCTAGATCGCATCTACTTTCCTCTTGGCCTGAAAAGCCTTAGTGCTTGACCTGTGATACAGTTGATATTGTACCTTAAGGAGCCACAGGCATTGCCATTGCATAGTGTTAAACTCTCTCCCGTAATTTGCCAGAGCTGGGCTGGCAAATCCTGTTCCTCCTGCACCTTGATTCTGGAACCTGGGTGCATAATTTGGCAAGAAAAAAGTAAGTTCTGTTTAAATCTATGCAACTTTGATCTGAGATTTGTCTTCAAATGAATTGTAACTCCAAGCAAAGTTCATTCACAATGTTATCTAGAAATTATGGATTCACCATGATTTTCCAGATTGCCAAAAGTTTGTCAGAAAATGTTTTAAGTGAGAAATGCTTTCCAGAGGTTTTTTTTTATTTGTCTGAAAGCCACAAAAAGTATTTTGTGTTTTATGCCATGGTTCAGGCCTAGCTGGCAACTAAGCACCACACAGCTGCTTGCTCACCCTCTCCTGGTGGGATGGGGAAGAGAACCAGAAAGGTAAAAGCTAGTAAACACATGGGCTGAGATAAGGACAGCTGAATAGAGAAAGCAAAGTGAGGAATTTATTCACTGCTTCCCCTGGACAGGCAGGTGTTTAGCCATCCCCAGGCTTCATCATGCATAACAGTTACTTGGGAAGACAAATGCCATAATTCTGAATATCTTCCCTTCCTCCTTCTTTCCACACCTGTTATTATAATATATAATAGTATATTCACTATATACTATGGAATATACCTTTGGTCACTTGAAGACAGCTGTTCTGGCTCTGTCCCCTCCCAGCTTCTTATGCAACCCCAGTGTCCTCCCTGGTGAGGTACAGAAAAGGCCTTGGCTCCATGCAAGCACTGCTCAGCAAACTAAAATATTCCTGTGTTATGAACAGTGTTTTCAGCCCAAATCCCAAACATAGCTCCATCCCAGCTACTGTGAATTGAATTAACACTACCCCAGCCAAAACCAGCACATTCTGTACTGCTGATTCCCTCTATTTACATCACGCCCAAGTCCCACACTATCCAATACATCCTCATTAACCTCCACCACCCTTCTTCACTCACACCCTTTGGCATAATATGTAGATATCATTCCCTTAGTCAATGAACATTGGGTTCGTTTAGTCCATGTCTTAGGGGTTCCGTCTCTTCTAGGGAGCACTCAGGACAGGAGAGATGGTATGGAGTTACTTGTGTGGAATTACTGGGCACCACAACCAGCTCAGGTCAGGTCACTGCTGCACTTGCACTGCTTCTTGTAAGGCTTGTCTTGTGTTGGTTCAGGTGGTTTCTGCTGTAGTAATTCCCATAACATGCAACTCAAATCCTGTGTTACAGCCATCTAAAGGTATTTCCATTACAATCTCAACCCCTTGCCTCTTTGGACTAGACCTTAGGGCTTAATAGTGCAGTGAACTTTACCTTGCTGCAGCTTGGATTTATCCATGTACTGCAATTCTTTAGGGTTGTACTTGCTCCAAGTGAAGCCTTATCTATGAGCTACAGTTTTTCAGGAGTATACCTGCTGTGGCATAGACATACCCATGAGCAGAGCTGCTTTGAGATGCACCTGTTCCAGCATGGCCTTTTATCCATTGGCCTCAATCCCTTTGGAGGTTCACCTGCCGCAGCACAGACATAAACATGGCCACAGTACCTGCTCTGGCATGGGCTTATCTGCAGCCACAGGCACTATGGTGTGTTCCGCTCTGGTGTGGACTCACCCACAGGTGACAGTCCCTTTGACTTGAGTTCACACTGCAATTCCAGCCTGTCCAGCACAGCAGTGATGCTCTGGTCATCTGCCAGCCCAGGCGCATCGCCACGGCTGTTATCAAAATGTTCCCAGGCAGAGTAAGATGATAAGCAGCACAGCAGTACAGGAAGCAGTGAAAGCAAAAAGCAGCCAGTAATGGGCACCAGACTCTGACATAGAGTAAAGCAAGCAAGCCTTGCAGTTGCAGGGGTCTGCTGGTTAATAGCCAAACAGCAATAACAGCTATAAATTCCATCTAGCCCCTTCCGATCTACCCTGTTGTTATCTCCAAATGTTCAAACCCCAGGCTGGCACCCAGAAAGGATGGCTGTGGTTTAACTCCATCCAGCAGCAAGGCACCACACAGCCTCATTCCAGTGGAATGGGGAAGGGAATCAGAGTGGTAGAAGTCAGAAAAAAGCATGGGTTGACATAAAATCAGTTTGAACCAAAGATTGCACACACAAACAAAGCAAAATGGGGAATACATTCACCACTTCCTGTGGGCTGGCAGGTTTCAGCCATCACCAGGAAGTCAGGGCTCCATCACACAAAGCAGTTACTTGGGAAGACAACTGTTGTCACTCTGAACATGCACCTTTCCTTGTTCCCTAAGTTTTATATGCTCATCATAATGCTGTATGGTATGGAATATCCCTTTGTACAGTAAGGATCAGCTGTCCTGACTGTGTCTTTCTAACTTTTTGTTCACCCCCAGCCGTCTTCACTGGCATGGTGGTACAAGAAACAGAAAAAGCCTTGAGGCTGTGTAAGCACAGCTCAGCAATAACTAAAACATCCCTGTGTTATCAACACTGTTGCCAACACAAATCTAAACTAGCTACTGTGAAGAAAATTAACTCCACCCCAGCCAAACTCGGCACATTTCATCATGCTTTCGTGAAAAGCACCTTCAGTAAGCTACCATACAGACCCACCCGTGTGTTATGTTGCTCTTTGAGAGGTATTGGTCAAAATGGAACACCTTGCTAAATCCTCATCTAGCCAGTTCCCACGTTAACTGGGACATTTGCAGAGGTAAGAGGAGATGTTCTTCCTACTTGTTGGGGTTTATGTTTAATTGTATGGTCTGTGTCTTGCAGGCATGAGATGATCTTTGTGGTTGTTTATGGTTTTATAAGTCTTTAGAATGATGGGGTTTGTATTCTTTGGCTGCAGCTATACAGAGGAACTCTGAATATTTAATGGAATATTGAATATTATGTAACTTTCCCATGTATGAAGTTAGAGAAGGTGTTTTGATGGATTGGTTGGTTTGTTTCTTAAACTCTTTAGGGTCAGAGATCATGTGTCTGAAATGTTTTATACATCTTGTGTAGGTTTTAGGTAATTAATATTTCATGCTTGCCCCCAGATATGTGGTAGTGGTTAAAACTCAATTAAGTGGTGATTATACAGAATGATGAATATTTCATTTATTTAATATGAAATAGGAGAAAAAATATTGCTGCCATGCTGTTTTTTGGTGTTTTTTGTTTTGTTTTGTTTTTTTTTCAAAAAACTTGGTCAAGATTAGCAAGATTGAAAACCTCCTTTGTGTCCTGAATTTATTCTGCTGAAAGAATGCAAGTATTTCTTTGAAGACTGGGTTCTGTTGTCATTCTTTATAAGGACATTTCTTCTTGCACCTTTATAAAAGCTTTTGCCTTGTTCACCTTCAGTTACAGACCAAAATACTGTTCTGTTCACACCATTTATTAGTTGAGCTCTTGGTAATTTTATATTCAGAAATATGAGCATATGTAAGACAGAAAGAAATCAGATGGGTGAGACAAGTGTCTGTCTGTGTCTACTCTGTCTCGGATGGTGGCAAGTGCTGTGCCAGAAAGGGCCACAAGACTGCCTGCTGCCTGAGGTCCATTCTTTTTGTGCCTCCCCAACACATGAACTACTTGGATCAGAGATATTAGGGTGTAGCTCCTTTTTATTGGGTTTAATTACTGGTTTGGATTTATCTTCCATGGATTTGTCTAGTTCCTTTTGAATCTGCCATCTTCTGCAGTTTCCTGCGATAACAGATTTCAGATTTTCTCTCTGTGTATGTGTAAAAAAGGTACTTCTGAAATGAATTTCCTGCTAGGAAAAGGGACACTCATTGCAACTATTGTTATAGGGCTTGGCATATAATAGTTCTGTACTTGGCCTCATTCAGCTGTGCATTCAACCTTTCTCTTCCTCTTTACCCAGGCATCTGTTTTCCAAGTTGAAGGCTCCCAAACCTTTTAAAGTCTTCTTGAAAGACAGCTGCCTCATCTGATTATTCACTGTAGTTTTCCGTCCCTGCCTGTCTGATTTCTAGCTACAAGCACTTCTTGGAAAGCAGTAATAAGGACTTAGAGGTGGACTTTAAAATAGGGGAGAAAATGGTCACTAGCATCTGCTGAAAATTTGGGATTCACCTCCTGTATGGAAAAAGAGCTCAAACTGATCTTAAAAATACAGCTAATTTTAATTTCTAAGCTTTTAAAGAACTGTATTAAAGTAACTTATTGGTTTGAGTTGGATTCCAGTAGTGACTTTTAGTTGCCCTTATTCTGCAAGGGGTTATTAGTGGAGTAAAGGACTTTTCAACACAGAGAGCTAAAGAGCATGAAACCTACCAGAAAAGCACGTATTGACTCATGCCTCCTGAAGCTTCACTGCTTTTGATGGGGCTGGCTAAGGGCGAAATTATGATGTGCTCACCTCCTCTGAGAGAAACTAGTCTAGTTGAATTTTCAAAATTCAGTGCTCAGAGGCTTGCTGGAGCCCACCTGTAGGAGGAGATGGACAGATTTTAGCCTGAAGGAGTGTGGATAAGTGCAGCTGTCAGAAGACAGTTCGAATACACGTCCTGCTTCTGCAGCCAACGCTCAGCTCTCTTCTGCAGCATGAGCATAAAGGCTGCTCATCATCACAACTGGCTCTTTAGAGCTCTATTACATAATGGAAGTTTTATTACATGGTTTGTAGCTATTATTTAGGATTAATTTTTATTTCATATAGCTGTCCTGCCACTGCTGTGGTGGTGTCTTCCAGTTATGTACCAAACAGCATGGCCAATATCTGTTCTGGGTCCTCTTCTGGTGAGCTGAGTAGTTTTTCATATAAGAGGCTCAGTTTCATATCCTGTGAAACTTTGTTGTAGTCAAAGGAGAAAAAGTAGAATTTGTTTCATTATGTTTGGGATGGGGGGGCGTGTGTCAGGATGGGGTGTTGGTCTTCTTTTCTTTTAGCCTGTGTTGATGAGGGAGTGCAGTTTGATACTTGCTGCCTGTTGGATTTTCTGAGCCACTGGTACCATTATGGGATATCACAAACATCTCTTAGTGCCACTGCTGGACTGAGAGATGAGAAAGGCACCCATGCCAAGACATAGGCCATGAGATGAAGCTGGAACTTCCAGGCTGTTGGTGTCTCTTAATTGTGCTCTGCCCTTGAAATGGTAGCCAAATTTGACCACTTGTGGATGTATGTGGAGAGTCAGAGATTAATGGAAAATCCTCAAAGCACATTCTGCTCTGCATTTTGCCTTCCTTATCTAAGCCTGTCATCACAGTAGTGCCACTGTGGTCACTGTGGTGAGATGCAGGGGAACTGAAAACTGTCTGCAGATTGTTAGCATTCATATCCATGTCATTTTTGTCCATTTCAGTATGGCTGTATATAAAGAAAATGGATCTTTTTGGACATTAATTTGGTTGTCTGAACTCAAACTGCTGGTGAAGGAACTGGATTGTATGCTTTGCTCTGTGTTGTAGCAGTCAGATTACATTGTTGGGCTGTTGACAACTAATGCTTGAATGTGCTTACGTTAAATACTACAAATCAAAGTTCAGCTGCTCGGGATCTTACCTGGTGGGTTGGTTGCTTTTTTTTTCAGGTGAGCTCCAGCTGCAGGCCTATGGTAACTGTAAGTTTGTTCATCAACATAGAGGCTTTTTGATAAATCATATGCCCACGATTTTAATGTTCCTCATGGAAAACCATAAGGACTTTGGGTGCTGCTTTCTCAGAGACATGTTCTTCTCTGATTTGTCCATTCTTTTTCAAGTCAATTGCATGCATTTTTTTTTTTTTTTGAGAAGGGCAGTTTTAAGCACATCTGATACTTAGTCAGTGATCTGTGCTTTCTATGTCATGTAAATGAAGAGTGGTTTAATGCTTTTCCTCAGACTTGAGCTAGTTGAATGAACGGCATGTGAAATTCAAGCATAGTAATCTTGGTTCAGTCACAGGTCTGAATTCTTCTGAGAATTTGAACCATGGGTACCCTTACTCTATGTTTTCTTGTGAATTGAAAGTAGTAGTATACAACCAACCCTGTTCTTAGTTCCTAGGTCTCTTCAAAATTCTTCTACAAATTCAAGAATATCACTTGATAGAGCTTTAAAAAAAGATGAGAAATTATTATTTGACAGCCTAATGCTAAAATAAAGTTCTGTTTCTGTGGGGCCAGAAAATCAAGCAGCAAACTTGTGTAGATGGAATGCTAAAAAAAAAATCTAAAGAATTTAAAAATAAAATTTGCTGTTCTTGTAGGAATGTGAGCAGTGACTTGTTGAGAACGAAACCTCAAATAAAAATATTTGTAGGCTTGCAAAGCTAATGCAATTACTGTGCCTACATGGTATTTCTTGACTCCATGCTCTAAGGAAGACTTGCAGAAACACAAGGACATGAACAGTAATGTTTAGTTTGGTTGTTTGCAAAAGAAACTGCTGTGAGTTTCCATGATAGATCTGATGGTTTCCTTGATGTTTGTGATGCTGCAAGATGGTCTTGCTTTGCTCCTGCTTGGATGAAAACATAAATAGGTAGTCAGAATAAGACTTTTTGCATCCATGTACTATTGTCCTCCTCCTTGTGTTTTCTTCCTAAATCCAACCTAGCCTTCAAATAAATCTGTGAAATTCTTAATAAACCTCCTTTGTCCTGCCTTTGTCCCAAACATTAGGAAAGGCTTTCAGTAAACACCTGCAGTTTCCTCCCTTGTTTATCTGCAGGTCCTGCCATGGACTCTATGCCATGAATGCAAAATGTGGTAGCAGTTAAGTGGCTGTATTGAGACCAGTTGCTGTCAGGACAAGAAATATTGCTTCGTTGTTTGCTTTTACCCTCTCTTTGCATCTTGCTTTCTGTTGTGTCTTTTGTTTTATACTTTGGTAGTCCCTATTCCCTTTTTGTATAGTGATTGTGCAGCCGTGTCCTGGTTCCTGATACAGGCTTCTGGATGCAGCCAATGACAAATGTGCAATAGCAGTCATCCTGGCATACTTTCTGTCAAACTCTACTTCTGGTGAATTTACTTGGCTTTTATTGTTTTGGCTTTTTGCTGTGGTGCTAAGTACAGCAAGCAGCTGTCTACCAGCAGAAACTCTGGAGAACCAACCTTCCCACTGTTGATTTTTCCTTCAGTCTATGTAGATTTCTCCTTTAGAGTGAGTGGCAGATGTACTTTGCCTGCTCAGTTGTATAACACAATATTGGTTGCTTTTCTGCCCTGAACTCATAATGAAGTAACCTAAATGATTATAAAAGCTTTAGTATCAGCTTCATTTCATTTTAATAGACCAATAAAAGCAACCAGTGTGCAAGCTGCTGGCTCCAGTACTCCTGCAGAAACCATTAGCAAAACAATATTACTGGCTCTTGACAAAGGAAAGTGGCAGTGACAAATCCAAGAATTTGCTCTGAAAAGAAGTCAACTAAGTGCCACTTAATCCAGAGACCCACTCATATGCGCAGTGGCTGCTGTGAGCTCTTTGTTTGTGGTTGACAAGTCAGCACTTTCTCATAATTTGTTTTACATTCTGGCTTTGTCTTCTGTAAATATCCTTTGCAGTGTTTCCAGCAATGCTGGCAGCTGCCTAGACACCAGAGGAGCTTTCCCAGTTAACTTACATGCACAGAGATCTGATGGGTTTTGCATTTTATGTGTGAGACTGGCTCATATGGTCGCCTCCTCTGCTCTCACCCTGCAATGCCAGCAGATTATGTGTTTGCAGCACTGTACCTCATGGGGCAGGCCCACTGTGTTGGCTTTGAGGAGCAGGAGTCTCCCCACAGGGTCCAAAGGAGCCTCAGGATGTCTCAGCTAGAATGCCTGTGGTTACCTCACTGGTTGTGGGGGGTGGGGAAAGGAGCATCTCATGGGACCCAACACATGGACCCTTCTGTACTCAGCAACAAAAAAATCCTGTGAGCCTTTTATTAACCTAAGGTTTGTTAAGTGTGAAGGATGCCTATACAGTTGTTGTACTGTGTATTTCAAAGTATGCAGAAACTCATACCTACCTCAAAAGGTATAAACTAGTACCATCTGCTTATCTATTATCCTCTCGTGTTTTGCTCTGTCAGATGAACAAAAGCACTGCTCACGTTTGGGTACCTAGATGGACGGACAGTGGTCTGGTTTCAGACACAGCTGCCTGTGAGGGTGGCTGCATCCTGGTACTTTCTGTTGAACAGTAAACCTTACAGATGGGCAGATCAGAAGGTGTCTGCTCTGCTGACACCCTTTTTCTGGATGCTTTATGTTTAGGCTTTGCCTGAGATCTCTGCAAATGCAATACAAGATTTTGAGAGCTTTGGTCCCCTCTTGCCTCTTTGTTTTTCTTCTTTAAAGCTGAAAACAAGACCCCCTCTTTTTAATTTTACTTGCTGAATTTAAAGATGTCATGATCATTCTTTTCCAAGAAAAGCTCTCAGCACTTCAAACTTCCCTAAGATCTACACTGAATATGAGTGCTCCCCAAAATGTCAGGTCAACTGAAGCAAGTTTTAAATGTAGTATCGGCTAGAACAAGACAGATGCTGTAAGAGGTATGTAGATGACCTCAGGGAGAGTGAGAGGATAGGAGAGAGGATTAAATTTTCCTAAAACAGAGCTTGGAAAAGATTAATATCTCTCTGTTATGTGCTGTGTTAGACTTAATGGGCATTAAGTCTAATAAGGGAACTGAGGCTTCTTTCCGTGTCCCTGTAACCTGGAGGAGCATTTAATAAGTTTGTAAGGACTTCTCCCTTCCATCTCTTTGCTTTTGCAGAAGTGGGTGAACAGCACAAGCATCATCAGCTTTTCTGCTTGTCCAGATCTTGTTTCTCTCTTAGGATTTTCTTTACTGTCCCTGCACCACATCTCCCAATCATATAGATGGATGTGGCTTCATGTATATTTTTTAAAAATTTTAATTATTCTTTGGTTCATTTGTGTTTGTCAGTGTCATTGGCAGCAATCTGAGAGTTCACAGTCTGGTGTGCTGGCATCATGTGCTTCTCTTCTTGCTTCTTTTGACAGATCTTTGTCTTTCTTCAAAGCTATTATCCTTTGAAGAATGTTTTGTCCTGTTGTTTCTAGTCTCCTGATACCTGTTCTGGCTTAAAGCAGATGCTTCTAACCCATTAAGAATGCCTTTACTGTGATACCTAGACTTACATTTGCAGAACTGATCTGAAATAGAACAAGAATTTCCAAATGATCATCCTTAGTCTCTTGGTGCATTGTGGGTTTGTTATTTTTAGTAATTTTTGCCATTTAGTTGTCAGTCTCACATTGGTGATCTTCCTTTGCACTGCTGAGATCAGCTGCTAGAGTCAAGGGGTTATGATTGCCTTAACAAGTGAGCAGGGAGCTTTGTAGTCTGATGGTTGCAGACAAAAAAGTTTGATATTTCATTCTCTTTGAACAGTTATAGAAAGTCAACACAAAAACATGTAAAGAATTTCAACAGTGTATCACTGCATAGCCCTGCTGATTTCAGTTTCAAAGTGAAGGATTTCTCCTAATGATGTTTTCTTTCTTTTTGTTTAAATGGGCATTGTACTGTTCTAAGAGCAGTCCATGTGGATGTGCCTGGAATAAGTCGTCGAGTCATCTCATGGATCTAGTCATTCTGGATGTAGGGTTTGATTTTGGCTTTTTACCTGCAAAATACACAGTGAGGTCTATTTTCTTTCCTGTTTTTTTTCCTACCACTTCTCTGGCTACTCGAAAGAAAACACAGTTGGCCCTTTAGTAGTTACCTGGTGATGTAATTGCAAGCCCTGAAATCTCACTGAAAGCTTCTGGCTGGACTAGGCTTGAAGTGTGAAGAACATCCTCTGGTCCCTAAGTTTCTAAACTGCCATAAAAGCACTACTTGTGCATATTCATATTGGTGTAATGCCAGCTAAATTCTCCTTCCAAACTCTCTGTATTAAGTGGTTTGTTGAGGCTCAGTGATGAACCTGTCTTGTTTCACCCGTTCCACTCATCACCTTCATGTTGCAGTGTGTGCATGAGCATTGCTGTGGTGCCAGGTGTGTGATTCTCTGTTTCTGGAGGTTTCCTCAGATTCCCTTGTTTCTCTAACTTTATCGAGTTTTGCAACTGTTCTGTGGCCAGGTAGTTGCCTACTCTGTTGGTAGCTTTAAGACTAGATTTAAAAGCTGAATAAAATCAGTTCTGTGATCTAGTTTCTTTCTTTACAGAAAATGAAATATGTCAGGAAGCTGATACCTTCCCAGAGAATATACAGTGAATGATCCCTATCAGAGACCTCTGAGTAGCAGCCAGTCCTGCTTCAAACAATGAAGGCTCTGTCTTTTATGACTGGGGTCTATATCCTGGCAGGTCTGTACCTGGCTGGATAGGTGCCTAAATGCCTTGACACATTTACTGTCCAGTGATGTGACCTATTATGTGCAAATGTCATCTGTCACAGGAGCAGCCATACGTGCAGGGACTGAGCTGTGCACAGCCAGAACGAGTATCTAACATGAATAACAAGTTCAACCCTGTTACTACTGTCTCTGTGGACACCAGAGGGATATAGCTTTGCTCTATTAAACAGCAGGGGGAGGGGATCAGGAAGGACTCCTTCTATGTGCAGGATGAAGTCAGGAGAGCCCAAAAGCCTGAGGGACAGCTGGACACCAAGCTCTCTCCAACAGGATCTCCACAGCTCCCACTGTTGTTTTGTCCCTTTGCAGAAGACTCCACCAAATCCAGCTGGTTGCTCTTCTCCACCCTTGGGTTGAGGGCAGGAGCACAGAGCTGTTGGCCCTGGGTGCCTGTTCTGCCTGTCTTTAGGCACTCAGCAGTGATGGCTTTACCACATCTGTGCTGTCAATTGCCTTTTTAAATGGGATTTAAGCTAATCCCGTTCTTTACCTGCAGGAAGGCATGGAGCTATGTGTGAAACTGTTATTTATGTCTGCTTTTCAACACAACCCAGCCATTTTCTGTCCTACTTCAGTCACATTTGTTGGGCAGTTTATTTATATAGGGCTTTCTGCAGTCCTCTGATCTGTTGAGTGTTGGATTGAGCCTTTGCTTTTCGATTGTTGGGCCAAGGCTGGATTGTTGGGGCTTTTTTTCCCTACCTTGAGTAGATTAAAACCATATCTGAGCATAATAGAGGGCTCTTGGCAATATTACAAGCTTTGACTTACTTTAAAATTTCTTTTTTCCCCCTCTTTAAAACTGTTACTTACCACATTTTAAGTTTTGCTCTGTCAGTGGGCCCTCAACAAGAGGATAATAATTTTTTTTTCACTAGACGTTAACTCCTAAATGCTCTGGCTTGATGACCTCTAACTGTGCCTTTATGCATGGGAATGAGGCAAATGAAGCCCAACAAAGACAGAAACTCTGTATTTCCAGGAATAATCAGCCATTTCCCAATTTCCCTCTCACTTCTGAGCCTTTGAATTTTACTCCTATATGTAAAGTCTTAATTTTTCTTTTGTACTTCATTGCTCCTTATATCTGTTGTGTGTGAATTTATAGGCATTGGCTCCTTGCTAATTTCGCTCAGTCTGGGTTGTGAGTGGGTATGCATGAGAAGATGCTTAGCAACTGAAGGCAGAGCTTCAAGAGGTGTAACTAAGAAAGCATTTCTGCTGCATCTGACTTCAGTGTTTCAAAAGTGGGTTTAGTATTTAGATTCTCCTTGCCAAGCTTAAGAGGCGTGTTTTATTTCATTTCTTTTTTTCTACAAATACCAAGTACTTTATTACTTTGTTCTGTATGAAATTTGGGAAATCCACTCATCCAGACTATAGACAAGTTGGTTTATTCAGGGAGATAAGTGAGCAAAACTTCCCTGTAAATCATTTCGCACCAGAAACACCCTATACTTAAAATAGAAAAATCAGCTCTTCAAAATGTAAAAATGTTCTCCACTTCATGAATTTTTATTAGGCATATTTTTTTCCTTCTAAGCATGCTAGTAAGTCTGCAAGCCTGGTCTGTCCAGCTGGGGAGTCAACTAATAGCATTAAATGAGAAGCAAAAAGCTGGAGAAAATGCTTGGTGTGGACATCCAGTGGCTTACATCATGTTGTCCTCTTTCCATTTCTCTAGTTGCTGTAGTCATTGACTTGCCTTTGGCATTCACATGAGCTAAAATATCTGCCTCCTGCTCAGATAGCCTTGTGCCAGGGCTGAAACTGGAGCATATTGTTCCATCATTAAACGGGCAATGTTGAATACTTTGGAAATTAACAACAGCTGCAAGTTTTTCAGCTATTTTTATTTGCACTGTGCCTCTAATTTTTCTAGTGTGTTTGTGCTGAAGTCAGAAGAGGAAAGGAAAATAGATCCCCCAAGAGGCTGATTTTTTGTTTTTAATTAAAAAAAAGGCCCTGCCTAACAAAAGCATCTGTAAAACAAATAGCACCAAGGGTTGCCTAGGAGTTTACATGGTGTCGTGTGGGTCCCTTAGTGTGGTTGCTGGTATGAATTTCTGAGGACTTTAGTGGCACCTTAGTGCATAGTGAGGTAATTGACTTTCCACAGTCAGCCCTCTCCTTTAAAAGCCCTGCTACTAATAGCATCTGTCTTAGCCTTTTGTAAAGATTGCTGGCAGCAAACAATTTTCCATTTTATTTATGTTTTATGCTGCTAGTCAGAGATATAAGCCTCAGTCCCCAACAGCCACTCTGTTTGGTGGTCTTTTGCATGAGGCCCTGAAGTCAAGCTAGGAAAGCTTTAGAGGATGATTGTTAAACAGGATTTCTTAAGTATCCTTCAAGAATCCAGTGGCTTGAATTTCTTCCCATAAGTCTTATGATTATTTGTCAGGAATGACAAGGCAGAGCCTTATCCTTTCTGAAAGTTCAAGAAGACTCTCCTTAGAGCAGCTGTGGGAACCAGGCATAAGTGCATTGTTTCTTTATTTGAAAAGAAATTTAGCAAGAATGTATTTTTTCCCTTTAACTGAAGAGAGAGGTGGTCCAGTTCTTTTGTCTGGTTATGTGACCTAACTCATGGCCAGAGATCTTTTCATTAGGCTAGACATCATTTTAGAAAACTGCATATGACTGGGAGTTTATAGGAATTCCTTTGAAAGTGTTGAATATGTGTTGGTATATTTCTGGATTTGAGTGGAAATGAATAAAGGTGATGGTTTGCTGTTTATATTCAGTAACTTAAAATTTTAGGGGAGAGCTAAACCTGTTCCCCCTAACATGGGTGCACTGTGAATAGTAAGTCTTCTTTGTATGTGGAGCCCTATTGACATATTTGAGGGACTGAGCCTTTATTCAGTATCTGGTGTCCAACTTGGGAGTCTCCAAACTGGTGAAAATTTCTGCTACTTTAGGTGAATATGGCTTTACTGGCATGGGTTAGCATCCTTGCATTTAAGCTATTAGAAGTTTTCATCTTCTCATTGAAAAAGAATGATAGCAAGCATGAGCCAAAGGCAAGCAGCCTCTCAATGGTGAGGTGCCAGGCTTTTCCTTTCCCAAATTAGAGGCTAAGCACACTACCACAGAAAAGGATTTATTTTTTTGCCTTGCACTGCGGGAAGATGATAAAAAGATTTCTGCCCTGGGCTCGCACGAGGAGCTGTAGCTGATTCATGGTGTCATGCTTTTGTGTCAGAAAGGGCTCAAGATTCGAAACTTGGTTGTAGGTGAAAAACTGGAGTTGCTGCCTTGCACAGAGGAGAGGTGCACCAGGTATCTGTAGTATAAATATGACAAAGCTAGTGGAGTTGTCCCTTCATCAATACCTTTGTACCTTGGCAAGATGTTGTCGTTCCTCTATAGTGGCCAGTAATTCAGAGACTAACTCTGTGATTTGTTTGGCTGCCATCCTGTTGGTTTCTATCCTCTGAAGCCTACCGGGAAACATGCTGGGAAGAAGGCTTGGCTGTGGCTCAGAGTCAGTGCCATTTTTTCCAGTTAGCCCTAGGTTTTATTCCACTGCATATTTTTCTGGTTTTCTTGGGCATGTCGTTGTCTTCCTCGCTTCTCTGCCCTGCTGCTCCTATTCTTTTTTTCTTTCTTTCTTTCTCTCATCCACGAGTTTGCATTTGTAGTTACAATATAAAGGGTCCTTTGCCTGAGCAGAATTGCCCTGGAGAAATGTAGGAGCATTAGTGCCTTTGTACTCCAGTGCTGTTTCCCCTCTGAGATGAAACCAGCACTTGGAAGAGCAGCTGGCAGGCCTGTGAAGAGAGGGGCAGCAAGCCAAGCCATATCCTATGAAAGCAGAAGTAATGCCCTTGAAATCTCTGGAATTGCCCACTACATGTACAGGGATTAAATTTTCTCTGAAAGTTCAGTTTATGCAACATTATCAACACTGACCAAAATATGCTAGTAAGTGTGTCTATGCTCGTCTCTGAGCTCTTGGTGCTATTTCCATCTCTTAGTGTGGGCAGGCACTATTAAAATCCTCAGCACTTTCAGTCTAGTTGAATAATTTTCTAGCTGCTAGGTTTATAAATTAAACATTTATGGCCATATTTCATGCTATTATCCATCCATAGCAATACCTCCAGGCAAGGATCCTGAGCTTTTTTGGCGTGTAGACCATGTGTTAAAAGGAGCGAATGTTTCATTTATGCCTCATCTTACTCTTGCACTTCTCAGTTGCAGAACATCCCTGAGGTAACCTCAGATATTTCTTGGGAGGAAATAACCTTAGTAAGAAGATTTTTGATGTCTGCGTCAAGGGAAAGGGCAGAGTTCACTGCAGTGTCCTGAAAGTTTTTTATGTCTTTTCAGGTAACTTCCCAACACACAAATACAATCTACCATCTGCAAGCTGGAAAAAAGAAAAATATCACATGAACCATAGACCACAAGGATGGTAGCAAGAGGTCCAGCAGTGATAACTAGGACATTTGCATTTTAACTGTTATTAATAGAAGCTGAAAGCTTCATGGTGTCCCATAAAAATCCGTATATATGGACAGATGTTTGAACGAGGGGCATGCACTGATTAACAGTGAGAGGAGGCATGTAAAAAGCTACCCACATCCTGCATGTCCTTCAGCAAGTTAAGAAATGAGTGGTTTGAGAGGTGAAAGGAAGTGTGAGCCGAGTTGTGTCTTCTATACATAACCAGAGAGGTTGTGTGAATTTGTCTGGTTGTGTGTATCCAGTATCTCTTTCTAAACAGGCATCTTAGGAATATATATATATTTTTTCTCCTTCTTCCAGAAAGCTATTTTAAGTGTGATAAAACTCAGGTGATAACTCAAAGCAAGGAAATGATCCATTTAGAAAAGTGCCTAAACTTGTGTTCTTTTGGTTTAAATGAAGAGATTTGTCACGTTCTTGAGGGTTTATGTTGAAACTGGACAGTCTGGGACATTGTAGATTATTGTTTAGGTACATTCAGGCTCCTAATAAAAGAAAAGCAAATACTAAGGTCTTATGTAGGAAGTTACTTCATTTGGAAAAATGCTTTGCCATCAGTAGGCATTGTTACTTGCCTGAAAGGGTTGTCTATTTATTTGCTATTCTAGTCCTTTAACAGGAAATACTCCAAGGAAAAACACTTAATATTTCTTCCTGATCAAATAAGTAGTTCCAAGGTACAGCTGTTATATTTGTTTCACTGGAATTTAATAATCATATGCTATTGCTATGGCAGTGCATTGGACTGTCTGAATAGGAGTCCGTTTAGGTTCTTAGTTTAAATTAAAAGGCATTGATGTTTCAGTCTACCTGGTGAGTGTCTGCCTAAAAGCCACAACACAGCATCTCCCTAAAAGCTTGAATTGACTTGTTAAACAAATATAAATTACATTCAGTCAACTCTTCTGCTGTTTCTTCCTGTGAGGAGAGTTTTTCTTGAGACAGATGCGTTTGCTGCGGATTAGTAGGAACTTTAATAGAGTGTGCAAGAATAGAAAGGTGTGGGTTTTAGCCTGGATAAACCCAAGCCTGTAAACTCCTCCCAGTGTTCCAGTAACTGAGTCTCAGAGCAAATGGGTTTCTGGACTGTGACGTGGAGATGATTGTATGACAGCCCTGTTAGATGAGCCAGCCTTGCAGACCAGAAGATGCCTGCCTTTGTTGTGTTACTTTCAGAGTTTCAGCATTTACTTCAAGGTGGTTAGTCTAATGTAACTGGAATGAATGAACTTAAGTTTGCTGTAGAACTTTTTCTCCAGTCCCACTATGGTCATTAAACCAGATTGGACCTGGACCATCAGTTATACATCAGCGCTTTTCCCTTGAGAGACTGAGTGGCCTTGTGAGCATGTGAAGGGCGCAGTAATGACGGCTGTTAATGTGTGTAGGTAATAATTGACTTCACTCTTAACCAGGTGGGAGTTGACCAAGTATGAAGCTTCCCCCAGCAAGCCATTCAAGTAGATGCTTCTCCTCAAGGAAATACCTGGATTCTCACTTGCTAGGGTTTTTTAGAAACTGCTTTTCAAATATCAGAATGTTTCCAAGGTAACCTCTTTGATCTCCACTGTGTTCAAATGCTTACTAATTTAATAGACACACAATGTGTGTAATCTGATTTAAAATTAACAGATGCTCCTAAAAACAATCTAACACTAAATGTGATGGGATTCTAGAATAACCTTTTCAAGGTGAGAACTTATCTTGGCATTTCTTACCTTCCAGGTAACAGGAACAGCACTTAGATAATATTTCATTATTATTGATTTCTTTTGTTCCCTGCACCACTGGGTGTGTGATTGGTCATGGACTCTGCAT
>VWZU01016071.1:1271584-1335355 GCA_013397095.1 Sterrhoptilus dennistouni
TTTTTTTTTTTTTTTGAGACTGAGGATTTGATATCTTCAGTGTTACAGATGTTTCCAGGACTTTTAAGCACAAAGCATTTTGATCCAGTATTTGCAGGTTTGGAATAAATACCTCAGAAAAGTGAAAAGATAAGAGTCTTAGTTCAATAAAAAAAATGTTTTGTTTTCCAATAACTCCTCATAAGAGGGATCTGAGGATGGTGTGCATCCCTGGATTAAATGTCAAGAATGAAAAATAAGGGTATTAGGGAGGGGAGCAAGAGTTGCCGTGATTATGCAGCTGTGCTCTCTCCTCTCAGCTAGCGCTGTTTCTCTCCATGGAACAAATGAGCACGTGGGGGGTGCATAACGTCAACAGAACAGAGCCTGGGAACTCCCAAAGCAGCTGCCCTATGTCCTAGGGACCATCCAAGAAATCTATTTTCCTGCAGCCTTTGAAGGGCTGTCATAACTTAACTAACCAGCATCTGTAGTGCTGTGCTTTTGAGTGCCTCAATCTTGTCTGCACTGTGGATGACTAAGAAAATTAAGTTTGAATTCATCATATTTTGCTCAGTCTTTCTTTGGTTTGGTTTTATTAGTTTGGCAGATGACAGAAAAGACCTGAGTATTGAAGTACTAGGTAATTTAAAGGCTGTTTCCGTTCTTAGGATGGTAAAGTGGAAGAATGAAGTGCATATAGGAAACAGGCAAATTTGCCAGTTCAGCATGGACTGGCATAGTTTTAGATAAAAACTGGATAAGCCTAAAACTAGACTTTGCCCATAATAGTACCCTAAATAGCCTCAGTTCCTGCCAGCAGAAAGTGCCCGCTCAGGGTCAAGGCTGGAGATGAACCAAGCTTCCAGTAATTAGCCAAAGGAAAGCTGGTTTGGTATCTGTGTTCATTAGGCATAAAAGTAAAAACACTGTATCACCAAATCATTTTTTATGAAACATTTCATTTAGGTTTGTTTCATTTTTGAAGAGACTGAGGGTGGAAATAGTGATGTCCTCACTCTTAGCACGGTCTTCCTTTCAATTCCTGACCCAAACTTTATGGGTTGTTTTATGATGTGACTTGTTCTGTAGTTAAAGAATGCAAATAATAATACCCTTGGTTTTATTTCTCATGCACATATAAAAGGAAACAGAGTAATTGCAGAAGCTAAATTCAGTTCTGGAGCTGTGGAACCTGCCCAGTACCATTTGGAACTGATCAACCTCTGCAAGTGGAATAAGGAAAATGTTACATCTGTTTCCTTGCAGTTGGAACAAAAAAGTCTGCCACTACCCCCTTGAAGCTGCAGAGACTCCAGTGGAATGTTGAGCTTTTCTTGGGTGTAGATGCCTTCAGTATCTGGCATGGCTCATGCATTCTTGCAGGTCTAACTTGAACTTGCTGTGTAAGGTCAATTCCACCAGGAACATTTAAACACCCCCACTCCCCAGCTTTTATGTTTGTGCAGTTATTCACATTCTTGGGTGTAGAAATGAAAGAAACAAGGTAAAATGAGTCCTAAACTTCTCTGATACCAAAGCTCTCTTGGCAGTTTTGTAAGCATCTGGTTTGACATTCTGATGTAGAACTAAATTGGCTATTTCACGTAACTATGACAACTATCATAACTATGCTTTCCAAACAGTCTAAAAAAGATTGAGTGCAGTTGTTCCTTCCAGGGCAGTCTGATGGTGGTTTGGGTTGATGTGAAGTTGGATATGAGTCAACAGTATGCCCTGGAAGCCAAAAGGGCCAACTTTGTCCTGGATGCATCAAGCACCGCATTGCCAGCTGGTCCAATGTCCTGCTCTACACTGCATTGGTATGGCTCCACCTGGAGTCCTGTGTGCAGTTTTGGGTGCCACAATATTAGAAGAACATAAAATTATTGGAGAGTATCAGGAGGAGGGTGACTGAGGTAGTGAAAGACCTTGAGGACAAGACTTAATGAGAGGCAACTGGGATCACTCATTTTGTGGAATGTGGAGAAAGGAAGGCTGAGGGGTGATCTTATTAGCCCCATAACTTCTTCAAGAGGGGTAATGGATGGAGAGGTGCTGATCTCTCTTGGGTTACCAGCAGTAAGACCTGAGGGGATGGAATGAAGCTACATTGGCCAAAGTTCAGATTGCACATTAGGAAAAGATTCTTCACTGAGAAGATCACTGGAACAGCCTTTCCAGGGAAGTAGTTGTGGCACCAAGCCTGTCAGAGTTCAAGGAGCATCTGGATGGTGCTCTTAGCTGTATGATTTAATGTGAGGTAGTCCTGTGAGGAACAGGAACCTGGACTGAATGATTTTTATGGAGCCCTTCCAAGTTTCAATATTCTGTGACTCTGTGGTAGTTGTGCTTATTAATTTCTCATATTAGTGCTCACACATGTGAAGAGATAATTAGTAAGTGTGTCTGCTATTAGTAGGTGTAGGTGAGAGCGGAGAGAGAACGGAGAGCTGAGTGAGGTGATGTGTGTGGATGAGGTTTTGTACGGATGATTTACCGCCCCAGTCGGGCTGCGGGGAGGTGCAGCAGCCCCGGGGCACCGCGGGGAGGGAGGGCGCTGTCCGCGGTGCTGAGCGCCGGCCCCGCACCTCCCTGTCGTGGGCTCTGAAAGTAAGGGTGCCTTCCTTTGCCTTTTTTTTCCTTCCTTTTTCTCCTCCCTTGGATAGGGTGAAGGAATTATATTCAATTGAAATTGTACTGTTCTCGGACTGAAGTGCATTTGCAATTTGCTGCATAATGGAAAAAAAATTAAGCAAATAAATGAGTCAGGTTCCTGAAGTGAAATGGCACACAAGGGATATTTGTATTTCCTCTGTGGGAAAGGTTAATATATCTAAATATAATATAATTCTTTGTGATGGGAAGCTATCTGATGCTAAACCCACATTAATTCTAAATAAAAGTATTATAATTAATATGTGTGCTCTGAACAGCACAAGAAGTAATAAGAATTAGATGCTTGTGCTGAAATTTTTTACTGTTGCAAAACACACACTGATTAATTCAAGGTGGAAAAATTGTTTATTTTATGAATCCTATTATCAGAAATATTCCATTCTTTCTTAGAGAACAGACAAAAAGTCTAACCAAATCCAATTGTCTTAACCAAAGAGTTTTAACCAAACCCATTTAATTTCTTTATGAAATATGTTAAAATCATTATTTATACTGTGAGTTATGTGACTTTGTCATTTTGGTGTCGGTGAAAGAGTTGCATAGCCAAAATAGTATTTGTTCTGTTTACTGTTAAATGGAAGGGAAAGCTTGATAAAGGATTGGCATCCTTTTATGCAAGAACTTCCTGCTGTGTTCTCATTGCTTCATTCAATAAAAATACCTTAACATAATCCTGAGTTTTAGTAAAAGTTGCTCCTGTCTTTTGCAACAAGGATATATGTTGAAATCACTGGTAGCATGGCTTGCGAGCTCAGTGTCTTAGAATAGCTTTGCAGATGGGCTACTTCCACCCTCAGCTGTTAGCATCACCAGGGAAGAAGTAGGGATGAATTTTGATGGATTCAGGCAAGGCTAAAACAAAATGTGTTTTCTGTAGCAAACTGTTTTCACCCTTAGGCTACACTTTCCAGATTCAGGATATGTTGTCTCTTACTTCAATGGATAGTTTGCCCTTTTCTTGGCAATGGAAGAACAGGATGTCTCGTATTCCTCTGTCTGCATTACAGTCTTTCAAACTTTGAGCACGCAGAAGTCCTTCTGATACAGCCCAGCTTGTATCTCATAATGCTTCCAGCTCTTGTCTAGTCACTGAAAGCGATAGTGTTCTGAAAACTGATGCAGTTTTAAAGGTCAGATCCCATAAAACATTGTGATTCGTAGCTGATAATGTGCCTTGTGGAACTGCTTTTTTAGTCTGGAGTTGCACTGTAGACTTTATCTTCATTTTGTCTGGGCTTCATCAAGTATTTGCCAGCTGCAGTGACCAATAAAACCAGGAAAGATCTGAATTTTGCAATTGGCCTTCTATAAGAGAGGCAGCAGGTATGGTTTCTCTGATGCTGTAGAGTCATATGGTGAGAAAAGTGTTGTCCTTCCCATTTTCTCAGTTTCTAGTTTGATCCAGTGGTATGGAAGACAGAGTTCTGGCTCTGTGTTGGAATAAGATTGTGTGATGCTGAGAAACAATAAGATGTTTAAGATGTCAAAGATACTTTCAAGTCTTTCTTCTTGTTCATCTGTGTATTAATCTGAGCAGAGCCTTAGAGGCTGTAGCCACAAGACTGGCATGTGGATCATCTTGAATCCTACTCATGTATAGCATATACCCAGCTCAGTGAGAGGTTACAGCTGCTAAGCAGGTCATCCCAGAATACCAGGAGCCATTTCCATCATATCAGTATGGCAGGTCACTGTTAAATACCTGTTTTTGTTTTTCTGAATCTGCCTTGGTTCCTTACAACTGCAATACATAATGGAAAAGAGAGGCTCACCCTCAGTTGCTGGTAACTGATAAGTGTTCATTGGCCTTGTGACTGATAGTAGCCCCATGCCTCCTACAGAATCGGGTTTTGAGCAGATTCTCAAGCTCATTCTGGATATTCCTTCAGCATACAGATAGCAATTGCCCTCCATCTGCCCTCCACAGTCACGGCTGTCCACAGCAGGCTGCTTTTTTCATTAGTACCCATAATAAAAATGGACTATACTCATACTGGAGTATGCATATGGGGCTTTATTTGCTTTTACTTTTTGAGTATTAAATTCCAAACCTCCACTGAAAGCACTGGCTGTGAATCCTTTGATTACAAAGAGTAATTAATTGATCAGATCTGTTTTCTTTTTTGTTGTCCTGTGGACTGGGAGATAATGATGTGCAATGTGGAGGATATTCCTGCTAGAGATAGTATTTCTGCAAATCCTGCAAAGACTATCTGTGGAGCACCACGCAACATTCAGTGAGCAGGCTGCCTGCTTTAACATCTTCCCACACCATGTGTGTACATGTGCATTTTGTGTTCTCTCTTTTATAGTGTGATCAAAACCAGTCTTTGGCTAATATTTCAGTAACTCCTATTTCTCATTGTTCTTACTAGCAGCCGTAACATTTGCAATATCAATCTGTGGCAGGAAGCAGGTTTCCTTTTTTAAAGGAAATCTGAAATAATTTAGAGGCCATAGAAAAGGACATCTTGCAATTCATATTGCTGCAGTCTTGCAGAGAAAACAGGCTACAAGACAAATGCTGATTTATTTAAAATCAGACAAACAAAAAACCAAGTCTTGTGTTTTTTTCTCTTTCTTGCCTTTTCTTTGCAAACTTAAGGAATGTATTCAAGCATCTGGCTAATTCACATACCATTAGTTCTCTAAAGATTACATATGCACACCCAATTAGACCTGCATAATTTATTTTAAAAATGAATGTACTCTCATATTTATATTTTATAGCTGTGCCAAATTCTTAAAGGGCACAGAAGGGAGAATTTTATAAGAGAAATGTGCAGAATCCTTTCCCTAGAAAAGCTGGAAGTATCAGTTGGGCTGTACCTAATCTTAGTTTTAAAACCATAGACACACTGTTTTGGCTATTAGTGAATGGGGAAATGGCTTTTTAAATACATGAATGAATACTTGTTAGAAAGTCTGAGATACAGCCTGCCTTCGTATGGGAGCTGGCAGAGTGGGCACCCATCCTGATGTGTGAGGTCCTATTGTATTGCAGCAATATGACTAATCTTCCCTTTGCATCTGGTTTGTGGGCTGCAACAAGTTCCTGCCAGCTGTGGTTTCTTGAGGGTTTAATAGTCTCGAACAACTACAAGGACAATGCTCTCCAAAGGCTGAGAGCTTGATGCTGATGGCATATGTCTCCTCTTACTCTGGTATGGGCTCTCCACCAGCTTAGCTATTGAGGCCAGTACCACTCAGAAGAATAATTTGCATCTTGACAAGCAGCAGATTATCATAGCCTTCTTCAGAGGATGTATGTGGGGTGGGAAAAGCTAATCTGTACCCTGACCCCCATTCATCTCTCTGGTGCCTCAGCGCTAAAGGCACTAAAATCCTTAGAGGCAGTGACATTCTCGACTTATTCTCAGCAGCAAATTCCTGCAAAGTCTGCTAACCAGCAGTAGAGAGGCTGGTTAGTAGCCGCCTGCTTTGTGTCAGGCTTTACTGGAGTAAAGTTGCCATGGAGATGGGTGGGAGGTTAACTGAGCAGGGAGCTCGGCGGTTTGCCCTTGTGCGTGTAAATCTGTCTGACGTGTCATGTGGATCAGATTTGGCTCTGCTCTCACAGTTGAGGTCCACTTGCTTTTTTTGCCCGATTCCCATGTAGGAGAGCTGAACAACTGCCATGCAGTATGCATAGCACTATGATATTAAAAAAAGACAGAACTGGGATTGGTGCCTGCTTTTCCAGGGCCAATTTAAAACTAAATCTGGGCAGCAAAGAATGTTTAGTGCAGGTATCTAAGTCCTGTAAGCTGGAAGGAACTTTCCCAGGCTGGAGCCTTTCTTGTGACAGTGACAGCAATAAGCATATTGGCTGCCTGAAAAAGAGAATTATTTAGAGGCAGAAAAAGAAATCCTACATATAGGGAGATGTTGAAAGGTGGAATCTTCCCAATTAATTTTAGAACTTGTAAAGCAGATTAAAATATGGGGGGTGACTGCTGAATATAAATGCACAAACAAAGGGTATGCAGGCTCCACGTGCTCAGAAACATTTCTGGGAAAACATCAATTAAAATGCTTGAGACTGACAAAAGGCTTCAAGGCTGTTGAGGTAAATGGTGACTCATACTGGCTGAGAAGCAGAAAGGAAAAACATTTAATGGCAGTGCACACCCCAAGCTGCACTCTGAAATGAAGCTTCCCAGGGGCCTGACCTGCAGGCACTGGGATTTTAGCCAATGTCTGCTGATCTACAGCCTTCAAAGGTGAAGAGCCAAAGTGTTTTTTTGGTGGCTTGGCAGCATGCCTACTGGGTTTTTCAATGCATGTAGGTTTGCATGGTGTTATGGAGAGAAACTTGACATATTTCTAATTTAAGAGTAAGAGGAAACAGCCAGCTGGTGAAAATATTTGGAAGGAAGGGTTAAAAAGTTGGAAGCTTTGAAGGAGGGGGAAGAAAGAGGGAATAGGGCAAATGCAGAGATGGATCTTTGAACATCACTTGCTTCAGCAGAAGCTTCCTGAATATACTGCCTGGACTGTGGCATCAATTTGAGAGGGGAACAAGGTTTCTGCTGTGTTTATCCTAGGGAAAGAGGACTGGTCCTTCCAGCATAAGCTAAAGTTTGTGCATCTCGAAGACTGGTGTGAGCCTGTTTTGTTACTGGAAGAAGACCTGATCACATGCATCAAAAGCATCTCCTCCTCTCCCCCAATCTCCTGTACCACTCTTAACAATTTAATCCATAGCAGTTTGTCTTCACAAGCTGTAATTGATCTGTCTGTGATTTAGCTCATCAGACACTCATTAAAGAGTTTGCAGCCTATTTTATTCATGAAGAGTGAGAGTCAAGGATCTAAAAACACTTTGTCTTTGCCTTAACTGGATTCATTTAGTATTCTGGGATTTGGGAGGGCTAATAAACTTAAACACGCTATTATTTAAAGGTGAGCTGCCAAGTGAACATGAAGAATGATCCAAACACTGGCAGCGTGCCAAGGGCTTTCTGTTGTCGGGTGTCAGGTGTGAGCAGCAGAGGGAATTGTTGCTAAAACCCCAGATACTCCTCACTGCTCTGCACAGTTCCACAATTCCCTGCCCATGTGTGATGGGATAATACAGCTTGCAGGGGAGCTGCTGGAGCCGTGTCTGCAGTGAAGATGGCATTTTGTGCTAGTGATGTCAGCGGGATACACAGAAATATTTTGTGCATTGTGTAGAGTTTGAGCTTGACATCTGGTTTTCTTTATTAGGGCTGCTATTGTTCTGAGCTGCTGCCTGTTCTCTGGCAGTGCCCGTAATGATGAGCACTTCTCACGTCGCTGGCACACACAGGCTGAGAAAATACCTGTCTCCATCCTTTCACAGGGATACACCAGCAATGTGCAAAAGAGAACAATACTCCTGAGCTGCAGAAAGCAGTTTCCTTTCCCCACTACTTTAATGAACACTTGAGATATTTCCAAGCTCTGTAGGAAGAGGAGATGGGATAGATGGTTCTCCATTCTGCTCCTTCCTGAGTCTGGCTTTGCGTGTCACGCACTTCCAGAAGTATTAATAATTCCCTATAACTGTTGAATTTACTGTGTAGTCATATGTATAGTATCATCAAATTGCTTGTGCCTGGAGAGTCACATAAAGGGTTATAACCATGCATGGGCTCTTAAGTTATCCATGGTCTTTTAAGGCAGCAGTTCTTCCAGAGAGCACATGCAGCTGGATCCTGGGTCTGTGCCAAATGTGCTGACTTTGTTCAGGAACTGTGGGAAGCTGGTGGGGCCCCGCAGACAAAACCCTGCATGAGGGATCTGAATCCTGGCAGGACACGCTGCCATTTACGTGAACTGACTTCCCGCTTGCTGTGTGTATCTGGATTGGGAAATCTTTGGGAATATAAACGTTTCCTAACTGTGTGGAGTCACAGTATTTATAAATACCTTAAGCTTGTGTTTATAACTGTACATCATCCTATGTAAATATTAATACCATATTTTTCTTTCTTTGTAGTGTACAGAGGCCAAAAAGCATTGCTGGTATTTTGAAGGATTATATCCTACATATTATATGTAAGTAGTCATTGCTTTTCTTTTTCAAAAGAGAATTAGATTCTGTAGGCTCTTTGACTGTTACTCTTCTACTAAATATACTTTTTCTCTAACTTCTCTGAGACTTTAGCAAATTTGAAAATGAAGATGGAGTAAACTTTCATTTCCCTCTTCCCTGTAACCTGTTTCCCTTTTTCCTTATTATAAAAACTGTACAGATTCATTTTGCCACACACCCCAGATGACCTTCTCAAATGAAAACAAAACTCAAGTACTTGAACAGCTCTTATTTCAGAGCACTGAAAGGAAACATAAGTAGAGCAGTGTGAAGACAGTTCTCCCTTTGTTTTGAACAAGGACAGGTAATCAGACAGAAGAGCAAGAATGCTTTGAAAGTAACTTTGTCCCTGCGCTAATACTGATGTTTAATTTAGAGAGTTGAGGTGATTTGTTATCCATGGCATAACTGTCCTTTTGTTGAGTGGCATCTACATTCACATCAGGCTTGGGTATGAACCAAATGTCAGTGACCTGTAAGGGTATGACTGAGGAGTCATTTCAGTCATACACTGAAATTTCTCTCTAATTTCAGTTTTCTGTTTCATACTGCCCACAGCAATGAGAAAAAGTGGAGGAAATATGTAGATGGGAGGTACATTCCATGTGGATTTTTGGGCAGAAAGGAGATAAATGTAGTAAACTTTGTACCTGGGTTGTATAACTTTATCATTGTAAACAACTGTAAACATAAGTTTAAAAAAAATAAAAATAAAGTGGGATAGAAGAGCGTTAGGTTATCTATTCCCTGAGCAAGCTTTCTTGCTGAAGGATTGGAAGTTACTGTAACCCTTATGCTACCCAAGAACTTCCCTCCCTTTTCTTTTCCACCTCCACTTCATCTGCCAGAAGCAGAAGAGAAATGCTAGAGACAAAAAAGCAGCCAGGAAGCCAGTTGCGAAACAAAGCCTACAGAAGGAATGGAACACCATGATTTAATCATCTCTGATCCTGGATATTAACCATTCAGGGAGCGTGTGTGCCTAGAACTCACTGGTTTTTTTTCAAGTGACTGAAATGTTGAGAATTTTTCACAAAATTCTCAGTTTTCTGTTGGCCAGAGCAGATGGGGTAATTTAAATAAGTTCATTTTCTTTGCATGCTAATAACAGGACTTTGGTTCCACCTACATTTTATTTTGCTTTTCTGCAATGTGGGAAGGAAGCTGGGATGTTACAAAATTATGAAAATCTCACTGTACCTTGGCATTCGAGAGTGTATTATTCATCATCACCTTTGTGTTTTACTTACGTTTCTGCCCATGTGCTTTTACAGATAGCGTTTGTCTCCCTTGGCAATATAAAGGGGTGGCTGCTTGGAGATTGGGTATTGGTTCAGACCTTTGTGTACCTACAGAGTCCTGCAAAAGCAAGGATTACCAAAAAAATCCTGTTGTATATTGACACTGTCAGGTCAATCAGAAGACTGTCACTAGTCATCATGTGTTTTGTAGTAGTTACTGCAGCAGCTGTTATCCAAGTCATTGCATCAAAGTGTTGTGGTTGCCACTCTCTTGAACAGAGCAAGTAAATGGAAAAAGGAAGGGGGAAGGGGTGGGTTGTGTGTGCTCAGCGATTTTCCTGATGGTGATGAGTGTCATGTTAATGCTAATGGGGTTGTTGTGATTATGAGTTTAAGTGGGTGAGAAGAAACACCAGGGACGGACGATAAGGAGGATTTGGGGATGGTAAAGCTCAGAAGATAGATACTGTGAGTGACAAGTGAAGGAATATGGAAGGAGTGGGGAGAGGCTATTTGAGTGCACAGGAGCCCAGTAGGGTTACAGGGGGATACATCAAAGCAGTAGGAAGGTCGTGCATGTCTTCAGTGCCTGGGCTGTTCTACTTTGTTACTTCCGCAATTTCAGTTTCTGTTGTCTAGGGTCCTCAGCTGCTTCCTACCTATGCTGTCTTTTCACACCTGTATGGTGGAGGAGAGGCACAACTCCAATCTCAGTATCTTAGGGAGAACTCCCATTGCTTCAGCACTTGTTTGACCCTTCACTGAGTTAATTCAATTTGCTAATCCCACAGAAAGTTGTTCATTTTAGCACATTCGAGTCTGTGTTGAATCAGCTTGGTATAGTTTTTGGCAAACGCTGGTGAAATGGGAGGAAGGGAGTATTCTGCATATTGTGGGGGAGGAGGCATGAATAGCATCGTCTCTATCAGCATATGGTTACATGTTAAATCATCTAAAGGCATAATATATAACTTTGTCCTGAGAGTGCCTCCTCTGTACAAATCTAGATCTGGGATGGGCTGTAGCGAAACAGTTTTATTTTATCTTACAATTTCTGTAGCAACAGTCCATACGAAGCAGATATATTTAGATTTATATTTAAAGGAGTTTGCAGTAGAGTCAATTTGTTTCTATCACTGGTTTTCTGAAAAAAAAAAAAAAAACAAAAAACCGTTTTTCTACCCAGTTAACATATGTAGTCTCTCCTTTGGTCTCAGGACTGTCTTTGGAGACTTATGAAACCCAGCAATGCAATCCCTTTTAATGATTTCCCTGTGATTTCAGTCCCATGCTGGCACTATGTCACATCTCTCATGGAGACAGTTGGTATTATAATGAAAAGGTTGGCTTGTCAGCTCAGAAATGCCAAGTGCTGTGTCAATTCACAAATGCAGTGTGGCATGCTGGGACCGAGGTATCCCTGAACTGGCCCATCTACATGCTTCACCCCTTCTGGGTAGCCACATCCTCCTAGAAGGTGCCTGCCTCTCTTTAAATTACCCAGAGTAATAGAAATCTGGTGGATTGTCGTATAAAGTGGTGGTTTGCTTTTATCAGAAGTTTAAAGGGAAGATAGCTGAGTTAATCTTTCCTGTAAAGGCTCTACTTCAGCCAAAGACAGATAAGAATGTGTCTGCTAAGCCAGAGGAACAGTGTGCCAAAAGAAGCGATCTGGAAATTCAGCTAGATTTGGGCAGGTAAAACTTGCAATTCCTCTTTTAGAGCTTAAGGTTTTTTTTAGGTTTTTTAATTCAATCTGCCTTCCAGTATATTAAATTTCAAAAGGAAGAATCTGTTAGAGATATTGTTCAAAAGTTTCTTAAAACTTGTCTGTTATGCTTTCTGTCTTAACAGATAAGGCAAAGATTGGAGGTCGCTGTTCCAGAACTAATGATACATCTTTCTGGCCAATTATTTAATGCTATTAGTATTTTTAAAAATAATTTTTCCAATCAACATAATTATTCTATCCTTCATATATCATCAGTAAGCTTTAGTTTAATTCAAGCATGTTTCTGCCAAATGTAATCCATTTCTTAAGGCTAGACTGAGGAATTGATAATTTCCCAAAATTTTTCCCTCTCCTGTATGCGTAAGGTACAGCTTGTTTCACGCCAGAAATGCACATGGAATTCCAAGAATTACCAAGAATTTAAGAGACGTATGCTGGTCTTCTGTCATTAATACAGACAACTTCCAAGACTGCTCTTAACTTACTTCCCTAACCCATCCAACTGTTTCTTCACGTCCTTGTTGCCTAAGTCACCAGAGACTGTTGTCAGTTAGATACTTTCCTCCTACTTCAGCAAAATGTTTTTTTTAATATGACCTAGAAAAATAAGTAAGCAAAAATAAAGCAGAGAATGGAATTAGTCATTGGAGTCTATTTCTTATCTTTTGGAAAAGCAGAGAGCTGAGTTGTTCCTGACTTTGCTTAAAGAATTAGATCATACGTCTCCTTGTGTGGATGCACAGATAGTGATTCATAATTTAAAGCTATCTCAAGAGACTCAACTGATGCTCTGCAAGGATCCTCTTCCCACTCTCACTTAAGTAAGCCAGCTCAGCCTTATCTTAGATGCACTGATGGTTGGCAGAAGAAACAGTCAAGATACTTCTCCTCCATGGCAATAATGTGAATAGTAACATAGAGAATGCATTAGATTGCAAAACCACCTTCCTTGTAGGCAGATGCCAGCAGCACTTAAGATACTCCAGTTGTTTTTCCACTTCTAAATTGGGCATGAATAGGAGAGGAAAGGCTGTCTTATGTTTTGCTGATGAGTAGTAATTTGATTGGAATGATTGTGAACGTCCCCCTCAGTGCAGGATGAAGTATATTTCCTGATATGATTGATCAATCCTGTAGGTCTTTTCTGTTTATTTTTGCTTCAGTTGTTAGCTACCATCCTACCAGGGCTTTTACTGAGGTGATAAATTCCAGATGCATGTTTCTAATCCTCTCCTTGCCAGGCTTCATGGCATATTTAAAAAATAGCTGGAATGTTTGAGTATCAATGGTAGGCATATGTCCACAGCAATAGATACACCATGGCTGATGTCACTTGGCCACCAGTGAAGGACTCACCCATACAGAGAGGGGTCCCATTATCCCCTGCCCTCCAAGCCCTCACCATGGTGTTCCTGTTTGTGTTTTTGTGGTTTTTTTAACCCATTTAGCTGCCTGCCTGCCTGGAGTGTAAAGTCTGCACTTGGTTATGAGAATATTGAGGGAGACTGTGGAAAGCTGTGCTGAAGATGGGGTAAATGACATCTCCCACTCTCTGGTTTGTCCACAGATGTCTTCCACTGCCAATGTAGTGCTAGAAGCTCTTCTTGCTGGGCTTGGTATTCCTTCCAGCTACTAGTTGTAGGTGAGGTTTGGCTTTTCTAACATCACACCTACTTGTATATGTGATGATTTCTAAATGCCTCCTTGGTAGCATGTATCTTCTATTTCCTAAATTCTGACTATTTGCATCTGAGTTCTGCCCTGGGTTCCTTGTCTTCAGCAGGTCTTGACTTCTCAACCGTGTGCTACTAGGTGAAAGACCTCCAGAAAGAAACATGGATATTTTCTCTGGAAGAAAGTGTTAACCATTGCCGTTGGTAATTACGTGAAGAACAGAACAGAGAGGACTGGCACCCTGTAGTGTCTTCTAATTCTTATCCAAAGCAGGACCTGGATTAATGTTGAAAGCAGGTGGAAGTGCTGTACTTTTAGGCTAATATGATACAGCCATAGAAACCAGTTTACTGCATACAGCAGACAACTGCACATGTACACTTTTGTGTTGATATAATCTGTTCAATTTTTCATTCCGAATTAGTATAAGAACACTAATGGAAACCTAAAAATTGAATATTTGCTAATATTCTTCACATTCCTGCCCTGCATGGTAAGAATAATTTATTTTTCTTATTATAGAGAAGAATGAGGACTATATTAAGTTTGTGGGTTTTCGTGGGCTTTGAAATAAATTTTTTGCTCATTTCCACATGCTTCTCTTTGCCAATTAAGTTTTGTTGTATTTATCACACAGCCATATTCATCTGGGTTTTGAATGTGAATCCTTATATTCTTTGTGATCAGTCCATTATAATTCTGTGCATTATCAAGAACCTGCAAAATGTCCCAGATGAAAACATTAAAAAAGCTGTTTTCTCTTGCTGTAATTCAGATAGATCAGAGGGCACTTCTTCCATCAACATGTGTACAAGAGGCTGGGAAACCACCCCAAACCCGACACTGGGTGTGTTGCATGATGGTGGCTATTGTCTGTGCTCCACATCCTGTTATGTTTACGGCTGTTAATTAAGTTGGCTTTCCTGAAGGTACACTTAGCTTTCCATTGCAATTACAGCTGCATGAAGTGTCAGCAGGTGTGTGCTCAGGGCAGTAATATAGCTGCTGATTTGTCCTTCCATTTGATTGAAGCCAGCAGGGAGGAGGGAGAGGGGAGGCAGTGTAATAGTTTTGCACGCTTCCAGGCATCTTGGATAGCTGGTACTGTACAGAAATGGAGACCTGGGTTCACTCCAGGGCCACCACTTCTGCAGTGAGCAGCCACAGGGAGGGCCTGGTTGCAGATGTAGTTCAATTCAAGAACGTAAGTGCGCAGTTTGCGTCGTGAAGGAAGACAGCGGTAATTATCAGACCATCTGTATAAAAGGCAACAGAAACCCACCACCATTGCTCAGTCCTGGATGGCCTTAAACAATAACAATGCCAAATGTCACAACCAGCTTCAAAATTCAGTGCCGTTGAGGTGGCTTACTCCTTGCTCCAAATAAGAGACTAGAGTTACCCAGCAGGTAGCTGCCTTGCCACAAACTGGAATTTCCTTCAATGGCTCAGTTATCTAAAGCAATCTGGGGTCAGTTAGGCTGCCAAATTAACACCCAGCTCAACTTGCTAGGAGAGGTCCTGGAGAGGAGTTTAATACCTCAACCTTTACAGGTCATCAAACAGGTGATGGACCTAATTTCAGATTTAAAGCTCTGAATGATTTTGGAGTTGGAAGCTGATCAGGTATAGGCAGCTAATTCTGAGAATGGTGAGGAAAGAGGAAAAGATGGCATCCCCTGTCTTCTAGTGGGGTACTCCTCTGAGACCAGACCCATGGCTGAGGTGGAGAATCCAGTCCCATCTCCTTGTCATTTTCAGAGGATGTGATAACCACAGTTGTGACTTACTGTGAGTGAGCCTCACTTTGTCCTGTGGAGGGTGTTTGATTTGAAACACTCATCAGGTCTTAATTATTCCATGTCCCAGGCAAGAACCCTAATGCAAGTCTGAGAATAATTTTTTTCTGGCCTCCGGTCATTGGGACAGGAAGATTTGCACCTGATTTGAGCTTCAGTGGACAGTGTCAAAGTGCATCTGACACCTAAATAATCTTGAATTTCTAACCCTTTCTAAGTAGGGAGATCCTGAATTAAAGTTTTGAAAGACTTGATGGCACTTCACAATTGGCCGTTACTACCCAGTCCTTCTCTGCAGTTGATTGTACAGTGGCTTGGTGCAGGAAAAAAAGGTTTACTATGCATTAGTATCTTAAATTGAGGCAGACAGCAAATTCCTGGATACCCATCGCCCCCTGCCAGCAGACTGCGTATGATTTCCCAAAACATGGATGAGATCTGCCCACTGACAGCAGCTTGAGATTCAAAGAACTAATCAGCTATTTAATAAGGGGTCTGATGATTAACTAGAAGTCCTCGTTCCCATTGATATGAGAAATTTACAATTCCACCTCCAGAAAATTCAAACTTGTCATACACATTATCGATGGCTTACTTCTGTCAGAGCCTTAAGCAATGCTGTTTCTCTACTTTGTTCTGTGAAAGAAAAGCCTGCAGCCTGGGTTGAAAAATGGCTGTTTAAGGCTCCATATGCTGCTAAAGCCCAAGCCACTGCTAGGTTCTGCCACAAGGGGAGCAGAGAAAATTTCTAGATGAATATGTGATGGCCAGAAAGCCATGTAGTGGTACTTTACAGACAACAAAGATAGTTCCTCTGTAGTGTGGCTTTCTTCTTGGGAAGAGAGGTCTAGGGTTGTGGGAAGCAGAAGATGGTGAGAAGGATTGTTTTGATAGGAGCACCTGAGCAAATACTTCTCATCCCATCAGAAGTGGGGGCAGATTTGCTGTATTCTGCTGAGTTCTTGCACAGAGATGGTGTTTTTAGGCTCTTCACCTAAAGAGTAATTGAGAAATAAGCCCTTTTTTAGCTGTTGCCTGCTCTTGTTTTTCACATTTGTGTGAAGGACAGGAGCCAAGTATCTTGTCTTGTAGGAGATTTTATTGTGTCAAAGCAGACAGGACTCTAATCTGAGCAAGTATTGTTTCTGTCTCAGCTGTTTCTACTCTGTAGAAAAAAAATACCTGACAGCCCTTTTTCTTTTTCTTTTATTGTACATTTTCTTATGTAGTTGAGGGCTGTGTGATTTACCAAGCACCTGGATAACTATCTCTCTTAGTGCTCTTCTTGGTACCAGTAGCAGTGTTTTACTCTCAAGTACAGATATGCACTGAGGTCACAGTTCCATTCATCTATGAAGCAGCTGTATTTATTACAATAAACTTATCTATTCATACCTATCAGACCTATGTTTTACAAGGTACTGTTACTGCATATGCTGAGAGATCACCTTAGCTATTTATAAGAAGATAAATGCTTTTGGGTGCTGAGAACCTGTAACTGCAGGTGACTGTGGTGGAATTGTGTCTGCTGAAAATTAGGCCAAGGAGACGCAAACAACCCTAAGACCAAGGCTGTAATGCACATGTTCCCTATGACTGCTCCACCAGCCAAAGACCTTGCCTGTCTTACTGCTCCTCAAGCACTTGAGTGAATGCCAGTGGAAGGATGTGGCCTTTGTGTTGCAGTGTTTTTCTGGAGAGAGATTAAACCGTTTGGGGACTCAAAAATAATTTCGTAGGTGGGACTCCTGAGTGCAGAGTTGGACTTTCTGTTTTGCTTGTCCATGTTCTGTGGGCACCTGTAACAAAACAGATTCCTTGGCATAATCCCTCCGTTGTGTTGCACCATATGTGCAGCCAATAGTCTGTGTCTTTCCTTAGACAACAGTACAGGCAATGGGTTTGCTTTGAAGACTGCTTTTTATGGAAGGATGGAAATGCACTTACGGAATGTCTGAAACAAATGAAAGTTTAAGTAAACTTGGTAGAAAAATAATTCTTTCTCAGTTATATGGTACATCTTCAGTTGATCTTCCCCATTTCTTGTCTGTCAGGTCCAAGTCTTCTGGCAGTGTATCTCAGTGATATCACTCCTCATTGATAGCACAGCCATGACTCAGAGCTTCATCAGCATTGTTTCTGCTAGTCACTTTGTGGTGATCGGCTGCTTTTGCTTTTTGTTTCAAGGCTCATTTGTTTTTTCTCTGTTCAGCATCATTGTATCCTGGCAGCTGCATTGCAAGCAGATGAGATTATTTAATTTTTAAAACTTTTTTTGTCCTATAACAAGTAAATGTGTATGCACACTTTGGCTGTCTGCTGTAATCTGTTCCATGGGAGCAGACCTGAACCTTCTGACCTTGAGGGCTCAGCATTGAATCTGCCTGGAGATGACACAGCCTCAGCAGTTCATCCCTTACAGTTCTTATGAGGACTCCTTCTGGTCTTCTGCCTGTGCCAATATTAGGGCTGCATCTGGCACTTCCTTAGCTTCATCTAATGCTATCATGAACGCCCAAATATTTCCTTTGTAGTCTTAGCTTTGGTCTGGTGCTGTATTTTCATTTACGCAGTCCCTGACTCCCTTTAGTTTTCTTGCCCCCCACTCCAAGACTGCCAGTGCTTCTTATATTTCAATGAATCCCAATTTGTATCATAGAATTTACAGGTATATGCAGCAATCATTTAACCTATGATGGGCATGCAACCTTTTTTTGGAATTCATATCAGGCTTGTCTTCACAACAAGATGAGGTTAGAGATCATGCAGTTTACTCTGTCTAGTTGTTGATGTGGGGTTGTGGTTTTATTTCACCCTCTCATCCTCTGTCTCTGTGTCTACAGTAGGGTTTTTGCCACTACGTGTGGATTGACAATTTGTGTTTTGTTTCACTCTTCCAAAATACATTACTACAAACATCTTAATCATTAAATGATGTTTTGGCCCATATGATGCAAAACATCTAGAGAAAAAAACTAAGAATAATACCACTTCCATTTCAAAGATGTGGTGGTAGTAGGGAATGCAGCTCTTTGCTGCAGCACCTCTACTAGGAAGGGAGTTGTTCAACTATGTAGATGCAGGTAGTTGGAGAAGAGCTATTGGACCATTTCCTTGAGCAGCTATTATCCACAGAACACATGCAACTAAAGAGTTGGTTTGTAAGGTTTGGGTCATACCATATATCTTTACATAATACTCTGTTCTTTGCTTGTTCATAAAGGAAGGAAGTTCAGTGCCATGATTTAAGTGTGAACCCAGAGAAAAACCTTGTCACTGTGACCTGACACGCTGTGTAACTTTGATCTGTGACACAGCAGTTCCTTGGTGTGCCGGCTGTTCAAGACATTGGACATGCACATACAGTCCTTTCATTCCAATGAATTATGAATGAAAAAATGTACCTTCTAAATCATGAATCCCATTGCAGACAGTTTTTGAAAGATAGACTGTATTCTTGGTGAAGTTGCAGATTAGCAAAGCAACTAATCCTGTGTCATAGGTTAACTTTTGATCAATGCAATGAACATTGCCCTAGGGAAATGTAGTTCTTGGGATTGTCACTGGTCTGTGAAAGAGGGAAATTGACTTTAGAAAAACCTTCTGGAGATGCATTCAGTCCAGTTCTAATTGATAGTAAGGCTCATTCTGCTTCAACTGGCATTGGGCACACTGGTGCTTCCTTGTAAAGCAAAGCCAAAGCATGGGTTCAATTTAAAGAAAATGCCTACCTATTCAATAAATATATGTGCCTGTGCTTAGTTATGTTTTTTTTTAATGAATCAGGGTCTTAATTCTGCTGTGATTTGCTGTCAGGCAGTGAGAGATAGTACATCAGAGACTGATTATACTTAAGCTTGCATGTTGCTCCATTAATAAGCCAATTTTGTTGTTGGCTTTTGCCAGCTAATAAATACGGCTCTTGTAAGTCAGTTAATTGTCATGTAATTGGGATCGATATTGTCAGGAGTTGTGTTGTTTTTCCATAGTGCATTGAATCAAGAACAAGAGATCAGCAGAGCTTTTTCTGTAGCCTGATGGCAATACCAACAAATGGAATGTTCATTCTTCCAGTCCTTTTTGGTCCTGCTGTCAAGTGGTGGGGAGTACAAACAGCAGGTTGGCATCATCCTTGATTCCAAACTCTTACATAGGGGTGCCTGTGTCCATTCTCACAGGCAGAAAACAATAAAACACCTGTTTGGTTTTATGGGTAAAAAGTGACAAAGTTACCAGTGTAAGATCTCAAAAGGTTGTGAGGGCTGTGGTCCTGGTTTACTTCCACAGATCCACCCAGCAAATGTGGTGCTCAGCCTGGGATGAGCTGGACCAGAAAGCTCACTGGCTGCCAGGAGTTGGAGCCAGGATGAGACTCCTCCATCCTTTGCATCATTGTTTTCAACCATTTGAAAGTTCAGTCACCTGAAACTTCTCTTTGCTGGCCTGTTTGTTTGTCAGTCAGTGGTCTCAGGAGCTTCATAAATATTCAGCAGTGTAGCCTTTCTGCCTTCCAGCTGATGCTGTAGCCTTCTTTTGCAGGAGTAAAAGCTAAGCCATTGAGACTTTAAAAATGGCGCTGACCGGGTAACATAAAGATAAAAAATAGATTGAGGTACTATATTCCTCTACAGCTGCTCCTTTAATTTTGGATTGAGTGACCATAATTTTATATTTTAAAATAGTCATTTCCCATCTTTTCTGACATTGGAGAAAACAGGTGCAAAATAAGCAAGGCAAGGGTGGGCATGTGGGAGGTGTGTGTGCAGTCTCTGTGACCCCTCTGTTTAAGTTTTATTACAGGTGAAGCTCTTGGGGCTCTGGGAAATGGTGCCTCTATTCCCATCCTGTGTGTGGTGAGATGCAGGAGTCTGGACTGACAGAGCCAGTGTGTAGAGGCAGAGATAGACTGCTCACATTCCTAAAATCCTTTTTATTTTTGTCCTAATGGACTCAAGAAAGGCTTCTAGATTTATGGGCTCTGTTTCTTCTCTGCTTTTCTGGCCCAACAAAATCGTTGCTTTGCAGCATCAGCCAAGGGGGCAAGTATCCATCACCATGGATGAAGTACTCCAACCAAAGCATGTTGAAGAGCAAAGGGAAGTACCGTGAGCACTGGTGTAACAGAAGGCAGCAGCTTCCAGCCCATTGTGATGGAACCTGAATCTGTCCTTGACTTCAACATGTGTTTTGAACACTCCTGTTGGGTTGAACCACTGTGGAAACATGGAGGAATAATTAATTTCTTGGTCCCAAGGGGACTGAAGTTAATGCTGACTTGCTAAGTCTTGTTAGTAGTTATGTGAGGTTTGATAGCTTTGAGTATGAGCAGTTGTCAGGGTCTTGGGAAGCTTTAAAGAAGAAAAATTGCAGATGGGTCACTTTCAGGTTCAGTGACAGCAAAGTGGTTGTTTTCTCTTTTGGCATGAGCAACTCCCTTGGCCTAGGTCTCAAACTGGGTGCCTGAGTCTGTTATGAACCTTGCTGTGATGATCATGTCAGATCCTCTGGCTTGCCTGAATAAATTTTACTTATTTGTCATCAGAAGTGCATGTAACCGTTTTCACTTGCAAAACAACTGATTATGTATCCGTAGAGCAGCCTCCTCTGGCCCCAGTTAGAGGCTGAAGCCTATGTGACAATGTATTTTCTGAGTGAAGCCTTGTTAATTGAGCATGTAAATGTGTAATTGTCTGTACAGTTATTCAATTGGCATGGTTTTAGTCTGCATACAAATATGGGAGCACAGTCATGCAGTTAAGCAAACTGTCCAAGATCAGATGCTTAAATAAATATGTGCATTCTGCAAGAAGATGTGAATGCCCTTAAAAAGATCAATCCAGTTGTGGTCACTTCCTCTTTTCTTTTTGTATGTGGATATACTAATCTGCTTATTTTCATCCAAGTCTGTAACATACCATAGATTCTGTGTTAACTTGGTCCTTTTCCTTACTAAATAGGCTTCATTGGTGTGGGAATAGGAGTTACCATAGGAATTGTTCAGAGGTTGCCCTTAATGTATGTGCTTGCTTTTCATGAAGTAGTACCTCGTGCTAATGATTGGTGTTGTAATAGCTTTTAAAATGTTCTGTGCGTACAAAATATTAATTCGAAGTGGGGAGTTTTTTAGAGGAAAGGCTGCTTTAATAATGGGACTTGTTGGCAGTTGCAGTCCAGTGCAACTTCTGAGAAGAAAAAAGGGCATAACATTTGCAAATAATGGTACAGTTGGAATTTTCTCTGCACTCAGTGGTTTCTCTGCTTGGAGGATGCTGATTTCAAAGAAGGGATGATCTGGCAGTTTTGTTCTGGCAGTTCTTGTCTGTTCCAGTGACTAAAACTCCAAACGTCTCGGGGTGGGGTCTGCAGTGTTCATTTACTGTGAAAGAAAACACAGTGACACTGCTTTTCTTCATAACTTGTCCTTTCTTACATAGAATTGAACACCATATTTGATCTTTTGGAGGTGGTTTGAGATTAACTATATAGGAAGGTGGTTTCAATAACATGGAAAAAGTTCCTGAATAGGGATAGAGCTGTGCCATGTATATGATTGACAGCTTTACCCAGCCAAGGGTAGTCTGTTCTTAAAATAATTCTTTGATGGGGGTGTGAATGGTGTCAGGGTTGGAGATGCCATTTTAATCTGAGTGACAACCACTCCTCTAACAGCCCTGTCTCTTTATTTCCCCGCAGATGTCGCTCCTATGAGGATTGCTGTGGCTCAAGATGCTGTGTAAGAGCTCTCTCTATCCAGCGACTATGGTATTTTTGGTAGGTCCAGAGCATTGGGGAATTTCGTGTTTTTCCTCATCTTGTTCGTTGGACTTAAATCAGGATATTGCCAGCCATGCTATTTTAAAGTACAATAGGTGCAAATACATATATGGTATATATGTATATATGGTACATATATATATATTCCATATATGTATGGAAGGTATATGTGTACATCGAAATGCATGGATTTGGGCTTTTTCTATAAAATTCTCCTGATGTGGTGAGAAAACAGTGAAAAAGGAGGTTAATCATGTCAGGCTGGCCTTTCCTCTTCTGCATCTTGCAGCTTTGTACAAGCAGCAGTTCCACTTTTATCCAGAATTGCTGAATTCTTTATGCCTGCCCCAGCTACTACCAAGCAGCAACGTTCTTCCTTTTTTTTGGGCACTCAGTTTTAAAAGTGAATCATATAAGCAGGATTGTGCTTTTAGGCAGAGTTTAATATATCATTCTTGCCAGATGAATTTAGGCTTCAATTAAAAATGAAGAGAAATACATTTATGACTATGAGGATTTCACTGGAGATGACAGCAAAGGAAAAGAAGGCAGAAAGATTGAGCTTGTGAAACCAGTAGCTCAGTAATCTGGATAAAGCTTAAACTAATCACTGCTACATGCATAATGAAAAAATAAGGTAAATTCCTTTTGGAGTGGAATTTAAGAAAGCACCTGAATTAAACCGTATCATTTCAGTTGAGAGAAAGCAGACTCTCCTAGAAAACCTGATTTCAGGCATTTTAATGTGGAATTTGAAGACTGATTAAAAAAAAAAAGCCTTCAAAACTGAAACAAATAAACAGTGAAAAACAGAAGCCTGATGTATATTATAATACAGAGATTTCCCAAAGCTGACTGTGGGATTTCAGTGTACAATCCTTACTGATATAAGTGAAGAGCTTTCTATCTCAATCCCTGGGGTGACGTCGTAAATCTCCGTTTTTCTGTTCAGAAAAAAATCCTTTGCAGGAACACTGCCAAAGGGGAATGTATTAATATTGGCTCAGGGGAAAAGAGCCTCCTTCTGCTCTCATTTCTAATGTAGAAACAAGAACAGACTTTGAGCCTTTGCATGAAATAATTCTGCCATGCTGTGCCACACTCCTCCTCTCAGCCACCCGGGATTTCTCCAGAGGAGATAAGCATGGTGTGTAGGTTTGCCTCTGGTCAACTTCTTTCCCTTCCAAAAAAGCACAGTTGTCATTATCTTCCAGTAAAAGGCCATGAAACAAGATGGGAATTACAGGCAGAAGAACCATTACTATTTACAAGAGCTTGTATGAGTCACTGGAGTGTCTGATAACTGATCAAGGAAACGCAGTGAAAGCCGCTGTCTGAAGAACAAAATCTGATGTGCCTTTGCTGCATGTTCCTGTTTCTGCCACACCAGGGCAAGGAAATGGTGAGGATAGTTTAGTTAGGTTGGAAAAGATGCTGAGAGGAGGATAATGGTAGGTAAATTATGTCTTTTTTCATGGAGAATGTAATATCCCATGTAGGAAGCGCAAAGCAAAGTTTGTTGCCATCAGTACTGAATGCTTCAGTCTTCTGGCTTGAGCTTAAGTGCCAGCTACTGTATTTCCCATGGGAGATGAAATTAAAATATTGAGTTAATTTAAGAATATCTAAGATTCTTCTTTTAATGGCAAATGCAGAATAGTATTCCTCTCTCTACTTCACCAACATTCTGAGCAGCCTAGATGCTGTAAGACTGGGGCCTGCATCCAGGATGCATCCAAGATGTGCAGTTTGAAACTGTACTGACCTGGAATTTCAATTTAGCATCCCAGTGGCCAAGCTCAGGTGTGAACCTGAATTTTGAAAAGTTCAAGTGTGTTTTACTTTTGGGTTGCATGCCAGAGAACATTGACAATAGTACTAATCAGTGAAGATGTCCATAATATAGCCATAAGTGCTCCATGCATGCTATCCCAAATGGCAGACCTTCTCTCAAGGGGCAACCTATTCAAAAAACCTTGCTAGAAATTGTAGGCTGATATATTCTCAGTGAACAGTCTTGATTTAAATGCTGCCTGAATGTGCATGTTTTGACTTCCCTCTTCTTTTTGCCTAGGTTCCTTTTGATGATGGGAGTTTTGTTCTGTTGTGGAGCTGGTTTCTTTATCCGAAGGCGGATGTATCCTCCTCCATTAGTAGAAGAACCTACTTTTAACGTGTCTTACACCCGACAACCAGTCAGCACTGCATCAGGTCAGAGACTGCTCATACAAGTTTCACTGTTTCCTTACTTTGGCCAAAGCACAAAAAAAGGGTGGGTTTTGAGCTTTTGTTTCATTGGTTTTTGGAAACTGCGATTTGCACAAGGGATAGCACTGCACTAAAACATGCAGCCACCTCCTGCAGTGAGTGATGTCTTCAGCCTTTCCAACAGCATAATTCAGCTGCAGTGTACGGAAGTGGTTTTGAAACACAGGGGTTGACAGAACTTTCAGTTCTCTTTTGGGTCCTAATACCTTTACAGGTGTGTGTCCATGCATGGAAGAGGCTAGCAAGCTCTCCCTTTGCAGTGTAGACAAAATGATAGGTCCCCAAATTCAACAGTCACAGGAAGAAAGAGTTTTAAATACAATTGATAACATCTGGCAAAGGTGAAGGAAAGCCTAGAATTTTCTTCCACAATCTAGCCATCTTGCAAGTTTTTTTGATTTGCATTCAATGTTCCATGCTGCAGTCTTTCTGTGACAAAGTGATCTTTTTCCCCTTGTTAGTCTGGTTGCTCTTTCTCTAGTAACTAATAACTGTGAGCATCAGGAGGACCTACCTACCTAGTGAGGGCTCCTCTGGCAAAATTGCTTTCTAAGTTTGTAATTTCTTCCCCTCTGGTAGCTAGTTCCAGTTGGGAACTCTCCGAGGCCCAAATGGTTAAAAAGATGTTACAGACACATACTGACACTTTAGTCACCTTCCTCATTTAAATCCTAAGGTTTTTGTTAGGATTCTGCAGTTATGCTGTCCATTCTGTGTCTGTTTTTCTCCTTGACTGAGCAGAGAGTATTTTTCAGCTGGAGGGGGAGCCAATCCAACTGGGTTAATGTTTTTAAGCCTGAAAAATAGCCTTGAGTTTATGTAAACAGGGAGCATCTTTGTCTAGATTGATAAACACCAGATTTAAATTTAGAGCACAGCTTTACACTTTCATGATGCTTCCTGGAACATAAACTATGGACAAATATAAAATAAGCACAAGCTCTTTGATGACCTGATTATGGCACCTGCTTCCAGACTGTCATTAGTGTTACTTAAAAGCTCTGAGCTAACCCCACCATTTATTTTATTTTTTAGTTTTAGTTTTTCTACTGTTCTAGAAATATTTAACAGCAAAAGCAATGAGAATAAGTAGTCAAGCAAGTTCCCATTTTCCACTAGTTACTCTTCTAGGTTTGGTACCAGTAGCAAATTTACTGTTGAGATGGAGCCCTCAAAATGTAGCTCATTGCCTGTGTCCCTCCTTCCCTGTGGAGATAGCAGCAACATCTTCTGCCATTCCAGCAGCATCTGCTGGGAATGCTTTCCTGGCAGCCTGACTGGGAGAATGGAAGGAGAAGATCCGTTAGAAGCTGTGTCATTATAGGAAACACAGACTGGCACCAAAAGAAGCAAACCTGTTGCTCAGCCATGACTTTTTTCCCAGTCCGTCTTTATTTAAAGAGACAGAGAGAAAGAGAAAAGACTTAACTTATATCTTGAGATAGTCTGTGATTTCAGTTGCATCAAGTCATCTTCCACCACCCACTGTGATGCCTGAGGAGGGTTACACACCAGCTTTGTTCTTATGGCAGCAATCTCTGTTACTCCTTATGTGTCATAGCCAAGGAATTTTGTGTTTGGCTGTACACTTCCTTTCCTTGTCCCCACAGGCTCTGGCGTCACTTCCTAAATTTAATCTATGCAGAGCAATCTTATCCCATTGTATTAGACAGCAGTAACTGACTACAGCTTGGCTCTTTGCTTCATGCAGGTTTGCCTCTAAACTGTATTGTGCCTAGGAGGGAAATTATCCATCTGAGCTTCACTTTGGCTTATCAGCATATCCAGGACACCACAAACTAATCTCTGAAGTCCTTTTGTAAGACTTGACACCTGAGTCAGGGCCATGGTAGAGACTCCTTTGTCCATCTGGGATCCCACACCTCTCTGCAGACAGAACAGCTTTTCTGCCAGAGCAACTGGACAGGGCTCACTGTTTTCCTGTTCAAATGGTTGATGCTTGGGGCAGTGGTGCCCTTTGTTCACTTAGTTTCACTAAGTGATTTGCATTGGATGCAAAACTGAAACTTTTTAGTAGTATCTGAAGAGGTGAATGCAGTCCTGCCAGCCTGGGTTTTTTCTGGAAGAGAGAAAGATACTCCTTGTCTTTGCTCTGATGAACACTTTGAAAAACCTTGTCCAAGGATGCAGAGCACAGGCCCTGGGAGAGGACAACCTGATGCCTCTGCTATTGCTGATACCTTTTCTCTCCTTTTCTTTCTTTCAGGGTCACAACAATCTGGAGTGCCGTATTACACAGATCCAGGCGGACCTGTGATGAATCCCATGGCTATGGCTTTCCACGTCCAACCCAATTCCCCACAAGGAAACCCAGTTTACCCACCCCCACCTTCCTACTGCAACACACCACCTCCCCCCTATGAGCAGGTGGTGAAATCCTCCACGTGAGGACTCTGGTTCTCTTGACCTGACTGTGTGAGAAGAAGGTGCAATTGCAAAATTACCAAGATGGAGGGCACCTGCCCTTCTGAACACTTGCTTGTTCTCCAAGTCCTCTCTCCTTCCCTTCCCTGCACCCTTCCTCATTAAAGTTACTTGCAAAGGGGTGATTTTTAAAATTTTTTTTCTTTTTTCCTTTTTTTTTCTAGTAGAAGTGGATTTTTTCTTTGTCTTCAAAATGAGAGAAGTTGTCTTTGTAATGCTTTTAATGGAAACCTATATTTAAAACCTGTATGTCTTTCTCTTTATTTATTGTTCGTTTCAATCAAGGTTTTAATTGTGTCATGGCAGGTTACTGATAGCAGTTCTTGCAACCCCAGAGTGATGTGCAGCCTCCTAAGACCCCACAGCAGAAATTCCCTCAGCTAAGGGAAACGACAAGAGAAAGAGGATAAAGGTAGAAGCAGCAGGGCAGTGATTTTACCAGAAATTATGACTACCATCTTCTGCTTTTATGATGTTCTTTTACAATTTAGTTCTGATGTATAACAGAAAGATGCACTGATAAAATTATCCTCTAGATGCTCTAGTCACTGTGGCTAGACTACCAGTATTGGCTGAGTTGTGGCAGGGGCTCTGAAAAGTGCCCTAGGAAAGATGGAGTTGTTACTTTAAATGATGCATCCAAAATTAAGGACTGGGACTTGAGTGTTTCTTGTCCATCACCTGGACTTTGCCTGTGTGATTGGCATCTTGACTCCCCTTGTTTCATCAGCACTGAGATTGTATGAAACAGACAATGACCAGCAGATGTTGGCGTGAGAGGAAGGTATTACAACCTCAAAGCTACTTGTGCCTCTTGACAGAACAGTTAGAAACACTGAAATACATAAACTTTTTCCCCTAAATTGGAAAATATTTACAGTAAGAAGGGATGGGAGCATAGGTACAAATTTACTCCCTTTGACATTGATGGGAGTTTAGTCCCTGAGAAATAGTATCTTTCATTGTAGTTTTACTGCTGCCACAAAGAGTACCAAGTAAAACTGTCATCTTAATTGACAGATCTGTAAATCTGCTCTCCTCTCTAGGTCAGAAAAATAATAAATTTTTGGGACAGGTTCTTAATGGTATTCTTTGACCTGATGCACAGATGGTTTGGCTTTCAATATCTCTTAACTCTTCATGCATTTTGTCGTGAGTGCTCATGGCCAACCCTCTGACTGACCAACAAATGAACATCTTCAGATAAACACAGAGCCCCTTTGCCTGTTAGAGCTCTCATACCCATCCATGTCGAGCAAAAATTCTCCTTTTGTGCATATTCAGTCATGTCACTGAGCAGTGACAAAAAGAAGATGCCATTGCCTCCTGCTGCTGAAGGACCTGCAAAAATAACATAGCTGAGGGTTAGGAGTAGACCTGTTGTTGCACAGGGAGCCCAAGCTTTATTGTGCTGTTGTTCTGTGCTAGTGGCTTCTGAGAACTTGTTTCTAGGTGTCCAGCTGGATTTGTAAAACATCCCTTTTGCTGTGAATATGAGTGTCTAACAGAAAAACTTGTAAGGGCCACTGTTTCTGCTGGTGGAGTCAGTAGCCAAGTTGAGCAGAGCTAGCACTTGATGAGTTCACTCCTGCATACCAGACTTTGGTGAAATTGTAACCAAGGCTTTCCCTTACTGTGCCTCATAATAAGGGACAAAGCAAAGTACTTCCGTGTGTGCAGTCGTAGGCTTGAGGGACACTTCAGATAACAAAAAAGTACATTTTATAGATGAATATGAGGTCTATCTGCATAGCACAACTGTATATATTTTCTAAATTAGCTTGCACTTGAAGTGTAAAAGCTATGTATGTCACTGAGTATGGTTGTGTTTACAGAACATTATTTTTTAAAAGCAGTTCCAACCTTTTTCTGGCAATAGAAAAGGCAACAGACCTCATGTTAATAGATAGATGTTGTTAAGTCCTTTTATATTATGAAATGTATCTATGACAGCTGGCATTGTCTTGGACACGTTGTATAGAAGCCTTTGTATAGTGAAATTCAACTTCAGGTGAACTTTTCCTGAAGTCTGGCTCATTTATTTCCTGGTGTTGATGGATGACACTACCTCATACAACACAGGGAATTCTCTGCTAGCAAGCTTGCTTGGTCTTTTCTTGGGAACACACCACCTGCGTGGGCATCCATATGCATTAATTGCAAATTGTTTACGTGCCTTTCCTCTAGTTGCCTCGGCAATTCCAACAGGATTTTACTTTGCAGTGGTGATGGCCTAGGAGCTGCCAGCTGCTGCAGCTTTGCTAATGTGAACTTCCCCATGGGGGTTTGGTGCTTTATCTGCTGGGATTCTCTGGGTGCAGCTATTGTGTCCTCTCTCAAACACAAGAGAGGTGATGAGGTAGGATGGTGTTTTGACTGCAAAACAAGGTTGGTTGTCATGGCTGAGAGCCCTGGGGATATGTGGAGCATTCCACTGCCCCTTCCCAGGGGCACTGGACCAGTGTGTAGCTGACTCCCAGCTGGCCTTTGAGATCTCATCTGCCTCAGGAAGGTAATTTTTGTGTCTTGTGCCTGTCTCCTCAGTGAGGTTTGATCCAGGAGGGTTAAACCCCTTGACAGGGCTTGGCCAGAATTGAGAGGCTTTAGTGGAGCCACTGAACCTGGGTGGAGAACCAGGAACATGAACAATGTAACCCCTTGAAGTCCTTTCTTCAGTTGTGCATCCCCCAAATATGTGTGGTGTACCTCTGAGGAGGCAGGGGCCAGGCAGGGAAGGATACCTTTGAGGTCTCTGCCCATGAGATGGCAGCAGGAAGAATGAGAAGGGGGTTAGTGTCCTGCTGAAATCTCCAACTACACTGCTTTATGAGAAGAGGCACCACCAGGGACTTTTGGTTCACGTTGCCTGTAGCTCTGGTAGGGACTGTGTTTCATAACTTTGGGAAGTAATAATGTAGTGACAACTCTATGGTTTGTGGGTGGTTTTTGTTCGGGTTTTTTTTTCCCCCCACTTGGAGTCTCTGTGACAGCTTATACTGCTGTAACAACAAACAGTCGGGACTTTATTTTCCAAAAAGGTACTCAGACCATGTGAAGAAGCAAAGGAGGTTTTCTTTCTTCTCTGCTTAAAAAAAAACCAACTCCAAAACCTCAGAAAGGTTAACTTCATATACATACAGCCAAAACATCACTTTTTGGCGCACAGGTCAGCCAAGAAGCCGCAACACTTTTTCAGATGGTGATGCCTATCTTCTTTTTCTGACCTAAAGTTGCTAATTGAGTAGGTGAGCCAGGATGCCTTTTGTAGGTCCTGTGGCTGTGGAAGCCCTCCCCTCTGATGATGCCCTGTCACTAGGAGCTGAGCTGCCTTACAGTCTGTACCATTTGGCAGGGAAATGACTACAGAGACACCACGCAGGGCAAGATCCAGCATGAGACAGCTTTTACAAAGCAACTGCTAGATAATAAGGCAATTAAAGATGAGAGGTGCAACTGGCAGCCACTGTTCCAAGCTGCCATGTGCTGCAAGGTAAAAGGGACAAGCAGAGAAGGCAGAGGGAACAGTGACAAGTTAAGCAGCCCTGTCTTCCTGCACAAATTTGTTATTTTAGCTTTATGCAGTGACAGAAGTCACAAGGATGGATGTCTCTTTACCTGTCCCACTTTGCTTCTCTCCTGCTGCCTAGCCCTATCTTACCTAATAGCTACAAGCCACAATCCAGTTGTAGAGGTCAAGGAGAAGCAGTGGTTTAAAGTCAGGTCCCTGTGCATAAATCACACTGGCCCTGACAACTGTGAATTGACATGAAAACATATGGGGGGAAAAGTGAAGTTTCACTAGGAAAGGCTGCTGCATCAAACACCGTGCTGGGCAGGGCTCAGGCAGCACAGTGGTGCCTAGCTATGAGGTGACACACAGCACACATACTTCTTCCCAAGCACCTCTCATGTGCTATTTACATGTTAGAGAGCTGCTGTGCTAGAAAAGCCCCAACTGAGTTATATCCACCTACACCTGCATTAGTACAGATTATCTACAGACCAGAATTGACCCTCTCCATCCAAAAAAACCCAGCAATTTCTCTTGGTGGCCAAGATGGCCACGAGGGACTTTGTGAAACAGAAATGCTGCCCCTTGCCTGCAGCATACTTGATGTTTCCTTCTGTTAAAGCCTAGCTAGAGGAACATTTCAAACTTCCTCAAAGCTGGGAAATAGCTGTTATTCAGCGGGACAGAGATTTCATGTATTTTAAAAACCAGTTCATCCCTAGCCTGGCTTTAGCTGCAAAATCTTCAACAGGATCTGTGTGGCCACAAAGGAAAGCAGAGCTTTGCACTAAGCAATGTACACTAAAGATCACCTGGGAGCAGCAGCATGAAGGGCACCTGCAGTGCAAGGTTACAAAAAAGCAATCTGCCCTCTTTCTGGCATGTGTTTCATCCTGCAGGACTATGAGATAGGGAAGCAGCTCAGCCGTCAGACCAGTGGGATGGCTCTCACCACAGTGCTGGAGGGAAGGAAGGACAACCACAAGGAAGAAAAAAACAGACTCACACAAATAACCACCACATAGCTTAATCTTTACTAATAAAGCCAAAGAACAAAACATCAGCATTTTTTTCCTCTTTCTGCCCAAAGAGCATTTCCATTTTTAACACTACTTTTTTTGCAACAGATGGACTATTACACACAGACAAAGCAAACCAGGGAATATTAAGACATTTTCTACATTTGTAGTTTGATGTAATTTCTGAAGACAATGTCTTGGTGAAACGCACTTTTTCACCTTCACACCGTATCTTTCCTTAAGGGGCCACCTAGATAGCACAACGCTGGGACAAACAGAAAGGAGGAGCCATGGGGAAAGTCATGGCAGGAAGATGAGGCAGATGCACTGTCACGACACTTCCCAGCTCGATATATTTCCAGTCTTACTCAATTCCAAGAAGATTCTGAAGAGAACGATGGTGCCAGGCTCCACCATGGCAGGTCTGGTTGTAGTACAGAAGAGCAGGTAGCTGACTTGCTCATTATCTTGACAGGTACACATCAGCATCTTGGGCATCTGCTCAGCATTCAGCTGTTCTGGGTGTGTATATATCTGCATGGTTTTAAAACTAGAAGGTTTAATTCCCTTTAGGCTCCAGCCAGCCAAGCTCACCTCCCACAGGAGCCACTGCAAGCACAGTAGCCAAGGCCAATATGCATATAGTCATTGAACTAAAAACTTGCCAGCTGACCCCCTAGTTAAACAGTCCATACAACAGAGGCTTGGGATTTGCCAGGGTGGCCAGTGTTTGCAGGCAATTCCTGTAAATGTGGTGAGCCCTTTCTCTATTAACACATCTAATATGCTCTGCAGCCACAGTGGAGGGGAAGAAACAAAGAGGTGGGAGGTGATGTGGAACAGCATCAGAGCTGGAATCTACCTCTGTTTTAGTATTTCTTTGAGACTTCTTGGGCAAGTTTCCTTCCTGACTTTTCTATGGGTGGGATCAGGGATCCACAGGCTGAAGAAATAAACAGAGTTAGCTCCTGGCATTCTTGGCATGGAGGAATCTCTCATTGAGATGGTCTCTGCTGGTGCATTGCCTCCATGACCAGCTCTTCCTGTTCCTCACTGATCCCTCACATTAATAACTCTGCTGCTCTACTCCCGTTTGCTTCACCCAGCTGCTTGCCATGCAGCATTCCCTACTCCCACTGCCTTCCAGCACTTTCTCCCATTCCTGGCTGTAGACATGCAGCTGGGTTTGTTGCTCCCACCTCACCTTCTGCCTTTGCTAGAGGAATAGAAAAATCTTTTCTGCTGCTCCAATGTTTTAATCCTCCCTGACAAACCAGCAGAGGAGCTACACTGTGATGTTAAGCTGTTTGTGCACCGACACTGCTGCTGCTGTTGTCCAGCAGAACTGAATGGGGAAATTATTAACATCCCAAGAGATTTGGCAACAGACACTGGAACACGCTCAAGGAAGTCACCTGCAAGGTGAGTGACAAATCAAGACAGATTCAGGCAGAAGCAACAAAGCATCTCCAAGCCCAACCACAGACACTGGCACTCAGCAGATGGCCCATAGGTCACAGATATCCCTATGCATGCCCAAAAGGTCAAACTATGCCATCTGTCACACTCACACCTGACAAAATACACCAATTAAAATCAGCACCTGGAATGACGGAGCACAAGGAGGCCTGGGGGAGGATGACCACAGAGCCTGAGTGACTTGGAGTGTGCTACACTTTAGGTCCTACCTGGACACAAAAGCCTGCTCTATGAGTACTCTGAGTATGTCCCACTTCTCCCAAACCAATAGCCTGATACTCAGGAGCACCTGGAGGCAGGTCTTCACAACCCCACCACACCACAGGGGGAAGCAAAGCAGTAGCAGCAGTTAAGACTACAGGAAGATAGCTTTTTCTGTGTGGATCTGAAGATGAAATACACTTCAATCACAGACACTAGCAATGGCTTCATCTTGCTCAATAATCCTCTGCAGCCTCCAAAAGTAGCTGGTATTTATCACTTCTGTACTACTAGCTGGAGGGGAAGGCCCAGAACAAATCACCACTTTGGTTCCAAAGTAACAACCATCCTGAGCTACCTGTATGAGAAGCTTGCCCTGGTACCCTCCCTTGCTCATCTGTATCAGATGCTGCAGGACAGGTTTATTCCAAATCGAGATCTAGAAAAGGAGAAGCAGTTATGCTGTCCAGGCTCTGCTGTTGGTGGCAGAGGGAGATTAGTCCGAGTGACTCCACCTGCAGTTTAAGCTCGTGGCAAGGGATGGGGCTTTGCAGTGGTAGGAAGAAGCATCTCCACCCTGCGACAAGCACCTAACACGCTAACCAGCTGCAGGTATCAAAGGAAACTTCTCATTCAGACTTTCAAAGAAGCCTCTCACAACAGCAGCAAGAGACAAGTCAGATCCCTTCCAATCTGCTAAGTTTCTGAAAATGGAAATGGCCTCATGCCTCTTCATCAAAACAGGCTGATCTACACCAGCTTAGCTTGTAAGGACTGTGGAAAAAAAGGCAGAAAAGAAGTGAACACAGAAACGTTTTTCATCTCTTTTTAGAGCTGCCAGAAGACCAGTGAAGCTGGGCACTGTCCTGCAGCAAACTCTCTCTGTGGGTAACCACGCTTCAGAAAGCACCACTGCTCTTGTGAGTCATGCACAAAGGTACAGAACGGATAATCACACAGAGACCAGCTTTTGGCTAACAACAAAAGACTTGGATCAACACACAACACCAATAAACGTGCAGAGCATGGCAAAGACCTGAAGAAGACAAATACAACAGAAAAGAGAAAGTTCAAAACTTGACTTCTCTGGTCCTACATCTGAAGGTGTCAGTTTAACAGAACTTAAGTGTGGCTTCTCCTGTCCATGCTGTAATGAATTCGTGGTCCTTTGGGGCAGGAGGGGTGAGAAAAGGGCTTTATCCATCTGTCGGTTCAGCGTCAAGTTGGTTCACTATCAGAGGCACTAAACAGTCTCATCTCTTTTGGCATCAGTTTCCTTTCAAAATGATGGTTTTAGCCGTCCTGTTCCACTTTGTTTTCCCTCCTTTGAGGTCTAAGTTCAAACGCTGGAAACTGGGACGTCTCCGGTACTGAAATATCTGAGAGGAAGTGAATAGCTCCAGCCATGCCTAAAACATAATGAGAAGAAGATCTTTGTGCACATTAAAATAGCACAGCTGACAGCAAAGGCAACAGCACCCGTCTGAACACCTCCCTCACTACTATATTTTTTTAAAGAGGTGAACTTAGGCCCTATGGAAAGGCAAGTTCATCTGTACTTCGCCCAGGAAATCAAATTTTATTTGAAAAGATCAAAGGCAAGAACGAAGATGTCTCTGCTAACATCCCCTCAACTGAGCAACCTCAATGCTATTTCAAAATAAGAAAGAGTTAATCCAAGCTTGGACTGTCCTTCATAGTTTGAGCCACTCTTGCTTGTCATTTCACTGGTTAAAAGAAAAAGTCCAAGCTTTATTGAACTTGTGAAGTACCGATTCATTTCCTCACTATTCATGAAGAGGTCATCCAGAGACCAAAGCGCATCACCCAACAGAACAGGGTGACAGACAAGAGAGGCACAACAAGGAAATCATACAAATACAAATTCAGTTTCATGATCAAGCTAAAATTCTGTTTTACAAACAGCTATGCACATATAAAGGAACCTTTCTGAATTACAGTATCTGATGGAAACAAAACACTTAGGACATTTCCATAAGATGCACGTGCAACTTCTGTTCAAAGCATGCATATCCAGGCAGAATTGAACGACTGCAAGCACTATTTTGGCTACAAAAACAAACAAAGCCCCAAGTTAGGAGGTTTTTTTAATCTCAAATATGAAACTTCTATATTTTTCTAAAAAAATCCAGACAATTAAAAACTAAAACAAAACCTGTATGTCAGCATTAAAGCACAAACCATCCTACTGTTTGCACTGTTTCACCTTCTCAACAAATTTCAGTGTTTTTATACAACAGATTGTATACGTGCTTTTTTTCCTTCCTACAAGAGCATGGAAGGGTGCTCTCAGGAATAGGAATACTTATGCTTTTCTCCTTCAAGCATTAAGACATGAACTCTGTATTTAGAAGGGCTGCATATAAACTCCTGCTCTCTTGTGTTCACTCACGCCCTGGGTTGTTAATTTGCAAATCTCCCTGCTCAGCTGTTGTAATTTCAAATATCTGCGGCAGGTGGCACACGAGGTTCGTTGTTGACGGAGCAGCCAGGTGCTACCTTAAATCCTACTTGGATCTGTAATTCCTTGCTACTGATTCTGTAACGTGAGGATGATACAGAGAGTAGAAAATAAGCTACATTTAAAAAAATACTTTCCTAGAGCTTTGTGTATCTGGTAACATCTTAGGAATTTCAGATTTGGAAATTACATTGCTCTCCTGTTCAAGTTTTTCGGGTTCATATTAAAATCACCTTTTTCTGGGTTGAGTACGGCACCCAGAGAAAGCCTAGATCTGACAGCTAGCAACTAGTTTGAGACCTCCTACCCACAGCTGCTCCTCTGCCCAGTGCATCTGAAAAACCACCTGTGACGAAACTGTTGCCTGAACTTCTGCTTGCTTTAAACCAAGCTGCATCAGCACAGCAGAATTTTATTCTGGAGTAACACTGGCACTGCTTTTACATTCAAACTGCTGAAATGAAAGCAGGAGTGAAAGTTGTGATAGTGAACGACTTTTCTTTGTTCTTTTCTACCCCCTGCCAGCCTCTCTTCTTTTAGGCAGAGGTGTTGCTATAGGGGGGGAATTTAGTAGTGGAGGAACCACCAAAGACTTCCCAACTCCTACACATGTGCCAAAATTTCAAGGACGCCCCTCTTTCCTGTAGTACAAAACCATTTGTAACATCACCACTTTACCTTCAAAGAGGGAATAAGGTCGGTCAGGAATACGACATCCATGTGCACCATACTCCAAACACCATTCAGCAAACTGGGGAACACATTAAAAATATATTTTTATTCAAGACTGTTAAATGCAAGCTTGAGCATCTGAATATCATTAATAGGTACAAAAACGTGAAGCAGTGTAAGCAGACACACAACACCAATCACTGAGATCAATTTGTCCTCCTTCAACCATGACAAGACCACAATCAGGTTTTAAAATATGTATTTGCACAGAGTGAGTTTCAGTTTCATAACAATGTAATAATAGGTGGGATAGACATCTGCTCTTTGTAAATCAATCCTTATAGCTCTTAATTGCATTTTTGATTTTCTTTCATTTCTGTGCACCAATTTAGAGTACTAAATCTTCAGCTGTCATTAATTAGTTTTATTTATTTGCTCTCCCCAAGCCTTATGAAAAATCATTATAAATACAATTAGACAATTATGGTCATCAATATTTTGTTGCAGGAGATGGATTACCATTAGAAAGAATTAACAGTGTCTTTCTCACGTTTGATCAGCGCTGCTGCAGTAGCTACATTAGACACCCATGACTTATGAACCACACCTGTAACAACCAGCTACTTCTCCTTTGTAGCTCCCCAGAGCATTAGGGGGCACAAGTTCCCCTCTGTGCTTGGATGCAAACCACTGCTTTTTCAAAATGCAGGCACAGACTCCTGCAAAGCAAACAACTACGAGGTCTCTCCCTGCTTCCCCTGCCATCTGGCCTACCTGCTAGCGAACACAGCAGCCTAACTAGAGGGTGCCCTGGCTCTACGGCTGGGGCTCCACAGGGCGTAAGCGTGATCCCAGAGCCATTGGTCTGTTCATTAAAAGGAAATGGGTGGTATCTTCTCTCTTCCTCCCCTCCCCACTCTGTTCTGTTTAAATATTTAGCAGGGAAGGAATTTTTCTTCTCTTGATAGAGGTATGTGCATGTGTGTCTTTAGGAAACACAAGGAAAAACCACAAACATTAACACTGTGATTAACACTATTATTAAGAACTGATTAAACATTTCTGGGCACCCTCTGGGTATAAATCTCCAAACTATGGTTTAATTATCCTATGTAATCCTGTCTTAAATGTGAGGACCAAACATGTTCATGGCATGTTTCTAAGCTACAATCAATTCTTGCAACATCCACATCTGATTGCACACTAGCCTTTATTATTACTTCCAGACTGGGAACTGCAACAGAAATTTAAAAAAATGCACCCTAGGCTACTGAAATAAAGCCATCATTTGCAAGTTCACAGCTTCAGCACAACCCAGATCCAGTAAGCCACAGCATCTTTGTTTAACTGACGGGGGGCAAGGGGGGAAGAAAAAATATCTTATGAAGACATCTGACATTATTTGTCACCTAGACTGGGCATGCCTGCCACCAACAGTGGCAATCACAAGTCTGAACAGCACAGGGCTCAGTGCACTGTTACCTGGAGCCCAGGATGCCACAGCCCCTCTCTCCTCCTACAGACAGGCCAGCTAGGAGATCTTCAGCCTCCTGGGAGCCTGCCTGATAATCTGAGAGCAAAGCTGTGAAGATGAAAGTGTGAAGTACAAAACAAGGGTCTCCTCTATTCAAGTTCTTGTGGTTCACTTGTGAAACAGTTTCATGGCTTTCATGAGGTAACCAGGGATTACAGGCAAGACTCCTTCCCCTGGGCCCGATGTTTTTGTGTGAAGAAGCACCCCGGGGAGGGGAGCCATCTCGTTCTCTCAGTTACACACCTCTAGGTACCAACATAACATGTCTGCTTCCCTGCATGCTCTGGCTCAGAAAGAAAAGATTTCAAGAATGCCAGAAAAGCAAATTCCTCTGCCTGTTTCAAGATTTCCCCTGCAAGGGAATGCTGAAGATGCTGAGTGGCAGAGTGGCTGACTACGGTGGGCACCTCCAGCAGTCTTTGGCCACTGCATCACAACTTCCTTCTTAAAGGGATTTCAGGTAAATAACTGAGTCTTCCGTCTTCTGGCTCTGAGACAGATATATTTGCTTTTCTCTGCCTAGGCATGGTTTAACAACAGGGCTTTCTTGGGCCAGTAATGCAGCACCAACAGGAGCTGCCAATGCTGCAGAAGGTGTGCTAGCATGGAGGATGACAGGGAGAGTGGACAGCAGTGCTGCCAGCAATGCCTGCATGGTGCTGTGGCTCACATCAGCAGTAGCTGACTCCCTGTATAATAAAGTCACATATCTGCTGTGGGACTACGAGGGTTTTATTTCAATCTCTAGGATGCAGGTATGACTACAGGTGTTCTCATAGCATTATGCTTTGGTAAATGTGAGACAAGCAACAGCTTTTAAAGCTCTGCTGACAGAGTACAGGCTAACTGTAGAGATGAATACAACAATTTTACATATGGCCAATATTCACAAAAAAGCACCTAGGAAGCAACTCATCAAATTTCATTTGCAATGGTTTGTAAAAGGCCTCAGCTAAAAAGCTGTGTGCAGAATATAAAACCTCATGTCAGTGAATTAAACAGGAAAAAAAAATCCAACAAACCAAACCAAAGTCTTATAAGGTAAGGAAACAGGCAAAGAAAGCCTTCTCCTTCAGTAACTGCTAGCATACTCAAGAGCTACACAGAACTTAGACAATTCCAGTGGAAAAATTCTGAGTGTGTTTCTCTGCAATTGTATTAGTAAAAAAACTCCAAATTAACAATTTAATAACTACAATTCAGAGCTCTAAAAGCCCCAAACAGGCACTAGTCTGAAAACAAATAATTACAAAAGACTACAAACAGTATTACTTGAGGACTTGAGGAGGGCAGTGGATCTCTCAGTGGAATAATTAGCACCACATAACATCAGTCTGTTATTGTTCAGGCAGGCTAATTTTCAGGCTCTTATTTTCTTCTGAATACATTTACTCCCTCCCCTCCTACAGAACATTTGTGTGTTTCACTCTGCTTATTAAGACAGTGCTTGCCCCACATACACAGTTGAAGTTGTCCAGTCAAAATGGGAGTAAAGTGGAGCAAGTGATGGGCCCTGTCACCCAGTGTCCCAGTGAGCCCCAGTGCACATCAGCCCACTCCCACTCCAGTTTACCCTTGCATTGGCACTGGGATGTGAAAGGGAACAGTGATTTTGCTGGAATGCTGCAGAGCTCACCTTGCAAGCTCGGTAGAGGTACTTTCTGTCCTGAGTTAGGTTATAGAGAGACAAGAAGGAGTAGCCATTGCCAGCAGTACCATGGCAGATCCCATACCCTTTTCTCAATAAACCTCTCTGCCAGATGACATCACTGCAATCCATAGCATCTTTCAAGTATTTGTCCTCTTTAAAAGTCTGTGGAATAGAAACAGAGAATAAACACACATCAATTGAAGTACTAATGAAAACGAAAGGAAGCTGCTCCTGACAGATGTTTTACTGTTTGTATGGGGGTTTTCCATATAAAAATTAAATTGAATTTCAATAATCCATTCTTCATAGACTTGCCTTTCTTCTCTAACTAAGTTGATTCTCCTTTCCTCACATGGTAAAAGAAAAAACTTTTCAGGTTTTGGTTTCCAAAATTAGGACCCCAAAGAAAAACCACAAGTTGAAGGCCTTTGGTTCTAAAACCTATAATTTATTTGAAGGGTATGTAGTCCTTTTATCTTCATTTTCTATTCTCAAACCAGAATTTGAAAATACAGAAGTGTGATGCTGCCTTCAAGAAATGTAAAACAGAATACTGGATATCAAATCTGGTCTAATTCTTACTGGTTACTCACTATCTGCCTTCAATTCCGTGTCAAAAATGAACAAGAACATCTCTTTACATAGCGCAGGACTCTTTTCTCTGTCACAAATACAAGCAGGAACCCTACATTGCCTTTATGAGTACTTGTATTAGTATATTTATATCATATATACTCAGAAGCAGTAGTCAGTTTGAGAAAAGGAACACTTCTGCAAAGTTGATTGCAACTGAAATGCACTTTAAATGTAGAGGTCTCACCCAGAAAGAAGCAAACAAAAGCAAGCAGTTTAGCTGATTAACACCAGAATTCCACCTTTATAAAGCCACTTTGTTGCTCACCTTTGTCTAAGTCACTTAACAGATCAACAAACAAGCAAAACCCCAAACCAACAACAACAACCACCCCTACCAAAATAACCCCAACAAAACAAACCTGATGCACTACTGTAGACTTAGTCTTTTGGAGATGATATCCCCTGTCAAACTACTTAATAAGATAACAGAAGCAACTAACATGCAAGATTCTTAAAATTCACATGCTTGGTAAAGGAAGTGCTTCTCTCCAATCAGGGTTTGCCAGCTAATCAGCCATAACACTGTGAATTAAGGCCTGGCAACAGCACTTGATTTCCAGGACAAACCTTGCTGTCTGTTATCACAAGTCCTGTGCCTGGCATGAAAGCATAGCCAGCAAAACACAGGCCAAGTTTTTTCTTTCAGCGCTTCAAAAAGCAAAATATAAAGAGTAATAGAAAAACATCATGTGTCTCATCACCTTAAACATAGAAAGAGGCCAAAAAGGACACTGCTAATCAGAACTTGTTCCTATCCCTCTCACCTCTTGCAAAACATTTTGTTCTGGGGAAAGTATCACATTGACGAGGACAGAGTGGAGAAGTGTTAAGTCAATCTCCCACCACAGTCCAAAGAAAAATCAACTGTGACTGTTGTTACATGCAGCAATGTTGTAAGAAATTTATATTCACATTTCAGGTAGAAGCATGAGTAATTATTCCATAAACCAAGCCTGCTTTTCATCAGCCCACCCAGATGCCAACCAGGGAATCTGTCAAGGAGGGCTGTCAAAAGGAAGAATCGATTTGCATAAATTTAATTAAATGGCATACTTTCAAATGTCATGTAAATCAGAAGCACACAGGAAGACAGGTAGCAAACCTAGTTAAGAATGGAGAAAGGCCAACAGCAGGCTTATGGCAGCTCAGCAGTTTTCTTTATGCCCTGGAAGAGGCCTGGGATCTTGGCTCTGACGTTCAGTTCTCAAGAGTTATCTCTTAATAAAGGAGTAATTTATGGAAGATATTCTTTGGCACGGCACATGAACCTATACTTTTGAAAACCAACATAATTGTTAAAACTCTTGGGATGAAGATTCAAAGAATTTAGGCCAATGTTCTCACACCCAGGACTTGGATGTCAAATTGTTTAAATATATGTGTCTTTTCCAAGAAAGCCTAGTAACTGCTAGTGCCTTGAGAAGCAATTTTACCCACTCATTTTCTCTTTAAAACATACCAATGTAAGTATTCTGATGTTTTTTAGGTGTCTAGCTAGGGATTCTTGTTCATAAGCCTAGATCTAGAAATATACTTAATTAAAGCCTTGCAAACAAACAGGGCTGCATACAAGTCTCTTGGTACAGACAGAGGTATGTATATGCATGTATATATATATATATATATATATGTATGTATGTATTGTAGAGCTTGGTGCTAATTACACCACGGTTGTAGTTGATCACCACATGGGCCACTCACTTAAGGGTGGGACTTGATGATTCTTGTGGATCCACTCCAACCCAGAATATTCTGTGGATCTGTGAAACCTATGAACACAGAATCATTCACCTTATAAGCTTGCATGAGCATGTGGATGACTCCAGGGGCACCATGGCACCAGTGAACCAGTCTGTCAGTCTCATTGCTCAGCGATGACGGGTAATTCCCAGATCGGAATTTTTTATGACGCACGTAGTCAATGCTTGGCTTCACCAGCTCTGTCAAGGTCTCCTGGTCCACATTTGCAATTGGCTGAAGAAAACATTAAAATAAACATCACTAAACACATAAACAGAAGTAGTAACAAATTGTGTATCAACACTTAATTCTACAATCTGTTCTCAAGTATCCTACATACGTGCCCTTGATCTAAATACTGTGAATCACATCCTACAGATTAAATTAATGCCTGCTTATTACACCCTTGCAAAGAGCATTTTTATAGTCGTTACAGAGACAAAGAAATTGGGGCACCCAATTGTTACCTGTCTTAAAGGAGGTGGCACAGTAAGACTATGGAAGAACTGAGAACTGAGTATGAAGACTCCCAGACCTCTCTTTGTAACTTAAAATAGGGAGAACACTTACAGGAGACAGTTTTGTACATACGGTGCTCATAATACACACTTCCAACATACTGGGTTACACATTTTGTTTTAAAAAGAACTATTTCCCAGCAAATGAAGGAAAGTGTATATAGCAGCATACCTGGCAAGAGATTTATGAAGGTTGAAGCTTTCCATCATAAACAAAGCTCCCTGAAACTATAGGCTACAAACCTGCATTTCCAATTTCAGAAGCAATAGCTACCTCACCAAATATCTAAACATCTTTGTGTTACAAACTCATCCTTCAATTGCTCTTAGGAATTTTCTTCCTAGTTTTTTTTGTTTAATTTACATCCTTGTCAAATGGAGACTTCTCCTGCATGTTCCTTGTAACTAAAGGTTTAGAAGCCAAGTAACTGTTGTGTCTGCAGTTGCTCTTGGTTGGCATTCCCTCCACTACCAGCCCATTTTCCACCACTTTAACAGCAGAGCTCTTTATTTTTACACAATCTATATGATTTCTGGCATTTCTGCAAGCTGTGGGAACAACCACAGGCACTGGAGCCTATAGCAGCCTAACAACTGAGCTTATTTTTTTAAATAACTTGTCTTTATTACTGATTCAATGTCATAAAATTCCACTGTTTCCCACCAGCTCCAGCCCATTTGTATTCAACAGGTGAGCACATTCCTATAATTCAAAGTCTGACAGCCAAATGAAGGAAAACTTTCAACAGCTATATTTTGAGTAACCTGAAGAAACCAGAAGCCTCTATTTCCCCTCAGCCAGAAAACCTCTGCCAGACTTCTTCTAATCTACCAGGTCCCTCAAGCAGACTCCAGCTCTGCACTTTCCTGAGTGGAGCAGAAATGTTCATGCTGCTTATCAGAAGTACACCTGAACACAGAGCAGCTTGTCATGAAAACCCCAAAGTTTATCAGCCCTCACTCAGAAACCTCCCTGTGAGGTAGGGAGGCTTCATAGGAATGTTTGTCTTGAGGCTCTTGATTTCACATGGCACTCCTGCAGAAGAAGGCAAAGAGGATGGGCACCAGCAATAAATGCCTTTAGTCTTGAGCTGCGCAAGACAAGCCCAGCCCAGCTCAGAAATCCTTAGGAGGTAAATCCAAGAAGAGCAGAGCTCTTTACAAACCTCCTTACCTTGTGCTTCCAAGAAGATTTGAGTACAAGTGAGTTTTTTGCCCAAGCTGCTGAGGTTCCCAGCATTTACTTCAAACAGCTAAAGAGTAACCTACAGGTGGTGCCACTCTGACTTTCTGGCCAAGAGCAAGTATGCAAACAGACACTTCTGCTTCAGGGTTAGTGAAAGGATCTTGGAGTAGAGACTTCCTAACTAGCACTTCAGAATTCTCCCTCTACCTCCTGGATGAGTTATTTAACATGGCTAAGCTCTCATTCTTCCAGTAGCCTGTAAATAACTCCAGCAATATGTTTCCTCCAGCTTAAGAAGTGTTTGGACAATGGTCTGGGCACATGGTGTAATTCTTGGGGTGTTCTGTGCAGGGCCAGGAGTTGGACTTGATGATCTTGATGTGTCCTTTCCAACTCAACTTATTCTGTGATTCTATGATATAAGTGTTGTACAGGAATTGCCCTCAGTAACCTTCACATCTCAGGTGCGATGTTAAACACTTTGTTATCAAATAACTACTCAACAAACCATCTCTTGAATTCTATGATGAAAATACAGCAAAATTCACCCCATTTGGTGTGGGAGGGATGAGGAAAGGATGGAACTCTGCTATGCCATCTTCTGCAGTAGATGACTCAACTTTGCATGACTCACAATATTTAACATATAGTGAAAAGATGGTAATCTAATGCTGCATAAACAATGGTTTTCTGGTAATTCTTAAAAGCAGCAATTACATGTAAAGGAAAAATAACTAGGATGTTAACATGTCGACAGAGTAGCTTCTGCTCAAACCAAAATGCACTGTGCAATGATTTCTGCTATCAGCCTTAAATAGTAAATGAAGGATAGAGCCTTTAAAGACCCTTCTTTAGAAGACTAGATGTTTCTCTGAAAATCTAGCACCACCAGGGAAAGAAAAATGGAAGCCAGAAAGTTGAAGGAAGTAGAAGGAGGTGGACAACCTCGCTGAAGAAAGCAGTAGGTAAAGATAGAAGCATGGTAAGTCAGAGCAGCCTGAGGCCTCAGTGGGATGGTCACTGCAGAAAATGGGTGTAGTGAGGTTAAGACACTCTCTGGGTAGTAGAGCAGTAGCTACTTCTATAGCAAAGTCAGCTGGTTGAACCAGAACTGCTGGTGGAAGTGGTGTAAGGTAATCTGAAACACAGCATTTTTAATAAGCAAGGGATGGCTGAGCAGTGGCAGCACCAAATACCAGCTCAATCACTTCTGCAGTGAACATTCATATGCAGCTGCAGACTGGGAGCATGTACAGTCCTTCCATTTACCTGAAGAAAATTCATTCTGCACAAGCTGCCAAGGAAATTGATATTTACAAAGACGTACAGACTGGCAGTGGCATCTTCAAAAACCAGAAAGAGTGTAATAGTTTTGCAGCTCTATGACAATCTTCTATAATGAATCTTAAGGCTCTTTTCCCAGACAGTAGAAGAGAAATAAAATATACAGATCTATTTGGAAAAACATCATAATCCTATTGCAAATCTCAGGGCAGAGGGGAGTTGATTTCAGTGTGGAAAAGAGGTTTACAGAAGAGAGGAATCTCACTAAGGAAAATACAAAGAGGAAAGCAGAGGTCTTAAATACACTAAAGAACATCAGACTTTTGTGTGAGAAATAGGGAGCTAACAAAGAAGAAAAACATCTAAATAATAAAAGCATACTGAGGTATACTATGTGATTAAGGATAGTCTTACAAAAGCCCCAAGACAGGAGGGAGAAAAAAATCACTAGAGAAGAGAGGAAGGGCACTGAGGACAGGAGGAATTAGTGGTGCAATCATTTAAAAATAGCAAAAAATTGAAGAGTGATGGACAGCAAGTAAGTGAATTTTTAGCTCTTCTAACTGCAGGCACCAAAGGAGGTAAGTATGAAGATGAGAGAAAGCACTTCACTGTCTTTGCTGAGGACAAGAAACTAGATCCTGAAAAGCTGATGCTCTGAACCACCACTAAAGAGTTAATTCATTCTAATGTGATGATATCCTAGTCACAGATTTCTTTTGCTATCAAAGGCCCTAGGTAGCACCTCTGCACAGCTCTGTGGTGCAGTTTAACTCCAAACTGTGAGACCCTGATCCAGCACAACACTGCACATGCATGAAAGCTGAAGATAAGATCCTCTGACGCAAAACAAAAAAATCACTGCTACTTCACCCCAGCCAGCAGAAGATGTTCTTTACCTGCATGAGCATGTAATAGATCCCAGACACTCCATGGGCTGCTCCAACGTACTGCTTCCTGTGCCACTGGTACAACAGAGGACAACGGTCTGTTTTCCGCTCCTCCTTTGAAAAGTTTTTCCCCGACTCAATAATAGCATCTATGACCTAAGAAAAAGAACACACCCTGATCACGTGTGTTGCTTACTTTGATTCAGAAAATTTGCTTCTGCATGACAAAACTCACAACAAACAATAAGCCACAATATAGTGAGGAACAACAATATTCAATTCATTTGGATTTGAGTGTAGAGGGAGGAAAGGTATTTTCCTTAATGATGAAATCACTTATATGTTAAAAGTAGAAACTTAATCTATCAATATTTCTAATTATTTCCCCCCCCCACGCTTCTCTGGTTCTGGTACCTGCAAAACAGTCATGCATGTTCGGCACACTGAATTCCTTTTCTTTTCACTTAAAATACTTCCACACCTCTGTCTTAAGGGTTTTTGTAACCATGTTTCAAGTTGTCAAAACTAGTTACATATTGACCTATTTCCTTGGCTCCACACAGACCCACCCAGACTGGCCTGCCCCAGCCTCAGCTGAGCAGCAGGGAAAGGCGGGGAGAGGCTGAATGGACAGATGAGATTTGTTTCCCAGCTTTAGGTCCCTCTTCTCTCCAACAACCCCCGCTTAAATTGCTTGAAATATGCATGAGAGTGATCCCAGTTCAACCTCACTGATACTGATACTGGAGAGAGAGAAGTGTCTTACCTCTTTGATAACAGACTGTGGGACAGTGTCTGGACCAATTTCAGTATTCAGGTACAGCAAGGCATACAGGTAACCTGCTCTGCCATAGAGCAGCTCATCTGGAAGTTCAGAATCCGTGCTGATGACTGTCCTTTGGAGTTGTAACAACCTGCATCAGACAAGGAAGGTGGGGAGAGAAGAGTATCTTCTGTAGAAGATGGCTTGTACAACGCACACCGGATTGTGCATTCTGCAAGCCATCAATCCAACCAGAAGAGAATAAATGGTGAAACCTCACCTCCCCCCTTCTATCAGCCCAGTCCAGTTGGATGCTGGATTTACACACAGGAGCTCTGCACGCCTGCCGTCTCAGAGATGGGAAACTCTGAAGTCAGAGCCAGGCCACTATCAGCACAACTGTCAGGATTTTGTGCAGACAGAAACAGATTTTGTGCATGGTAGGAGATGGAGAAGCCCAGAGAGCTACTCCAGCAAAGACAGAAACCTTCTGGAGCCTCTGGAAATTTCACCAAAGTGAGGAACACTTAATCGTACATGTTTAAGAGGGAAAAAACCAAACACACAAAAAACCCCAATACCACCATTAGTCATTCCCTCTCCTAAGAAAACACATTGTCTCAAACATTTAGCACCTTAGTTTTGAGAAGGACACTGCTATAATGCACAAGTGTTTTGCTTGCCTTTAGCAATGAAAAAACAAGAAACAAGAAGCGCTGGCCATGCTAACTCTCATTTTCTCCAGAATGACTCTCTGCTAATACTCTACCAGTCTGTATTAGCACTGAGGTGGACCAGAGATCTGTTTTATGGCCACTCCCTCCCTGTCTCTTCCTATCCTTTTTGATTAAATTGATTAGATGAAACCATGGCGATGATCACATTTTAAATTGGGGGAGGGGCAACAACAATCTGGATTAAGACCAAATTCAATTCCCAGATTCCCCCAGCTGTTACTTCTCAGGAGAAATGTTAGCATTAATATCATGCCAAAGCAAAACCACTGACCTCAATCATGTATTTATGTTGTCCCTGCTTAATACTAGGGAAAAGCTACTCACAAAAAACAGCTTTATATCTCCTTTCTCAGAACTACACTTTGGGTTTAGAATTAAATTATTTTCTTCTAAACTGTCCACTATTAAGTTTTATTGTTGAACTCATACAACGAGACAAAGTAAAAAGTTAAAAGTGAAATCACAGATTACATTTTGACATCTATAATGTATATCACTCAGCTGATGTCATGTATATATATGTAAACAAAAAAGTTATAAAATGAACAAATAATCAAACTAAACTCCTTTTCATTACTCCTCACAGAAATGACTTTCTAAGGAGAGGCAACATTAAAAGATTTACTGCTAATCTTATTTTGCTATACTCATGCTTCTTGCCTTACAGCAACACTTTCTGGGCTGCATTCAAAATGACATGCCCAAGTTTACTGCCAGTTGTAAAAGCAAAAAACCCCGAACCTAACACTCACTTCAAATCTGAAATATTCATTCAGGAACAGCAGCAGAGATTGATCACACTAGGATTCTAGACTAGAAACAGACCAATTACACTTCCAAACATAAACCAGAATGGAGATGAGGACATAAGCCTCACTCGCAAATTCTGCCAGCCTGAGGTACACTGCTGGACAGCTAGCAAGGTGCACTGTGGTGCTGAATGCAAACCCCACAGGTTTCCAGGGCTTCCAGCCCTCGCTGGGATAGCAATCAACTCTGTACCAGCAAAGGCACAGTCAGCTCTCTAATGAAGCTACATCTAAACAGGATTTCTTGAGACATTTGTTCCATTTAGATTACTTTGAAAAGGGGCTTGAATTTTTTCAGGCCACTCTTCATAGGCTCTGACCTAATTAAATCCCTTGTCTTTATAAATTTGGTCCTGCAAATAATTCCTCTTTGTTATATTAAGTTTTTGTTGCATATCAATCTGATACACAATCTCATCTGGCTGCTTCCAGATCCTGCCGTGCACATGTTTTGTAATGAATCTACAATTAAGACCCACTCTTTACAGAAAGTATCACATACTGCACAAGCACTACATATTGCTGATGACAAGCCTGTGGCTTTTGTTAAATGTCACTTCAATGTGACAAAATCAAAACGTGCATGCACTACAGATATGCCCAGGACATCCTGTCCTAACAGTGACAGAGGACTCAAGATAACCCACTAAATACGAATCAAGTGCAAGCCAGCTTTAATAAAGATAAAGTCTATTTTGTATTCTTGTACTGAAAATGTATCAGGGAGAAAGTGTCCATTCTTTAATCCTATCCTCTAAAATTTCACTTTCAAAAGTTACTGAACCACTGCTTTCTACAAATGAAGGGCATGACATTTCCTATTCCTGAGAATCCCCTCATTATAAATTATTCAACACGCCTTTTAACCAATTTATAAACAGAGGAGTTGTGGTATCCTCCCATTTTGAAGAAGCTGAAATCTGATCTTACTCTCCTTATGTTATCTTCTCCCTTGACCCAAATCCTAGACTCCTCCCCCGGAATACCTGATAAGCCCCACCACGCTGCCACTGCAGACCTTTTCGCCTTCTTCTCCCTCCCCAGCTTGGAGGTGAGCAGAAATAACATGGACTCTCATGCTTAACAAAACAGAGACTTATTTTGTCTGTTTCCCTGCTAGCACCTGTACCTCCCTGGACACCATGATCACTGTAGCCACGCGGTTCTACAATTCTCCACCATCAACCACTTACTTGGCAACACATTCTTTAGATTCACTGTCATTTTTCAGTTTGTGGTAAACCACTGCACCCACTGCCAATGGCCCAGCATCACCACAGAGGAAAGTAACTCTTCTGCCATTCAGATTGCGAAGGATTCTCTTCACGTAATCAAGAGATCGCTGCAAATGGCTCTGGTTTTTCGTGACGCGGTACAGTTGCAGATATAAGAGGGCAATACCTGAAATGAACACATGAAAAAGAGTTCAACTTACTTTTCTCTCTAAGGGTATCATATTCCCCCCTTTGGTGCCTCTGAACCAGTAACTCAAATGTGAACAGGTATTTTTGCAATAAAATCACGTCAGTCAAGGGTGCTAGCTTACACAGTGTGAAGGCACCGAGCCACTATTTAGATGACATTTCAATTGGATTGTGGCAAAAATAAAAATCATCATACTGAAGCCCCATGGTAGAGTCTCAATTTCCAAACAAAAGAAGAAAACTTGCGACACAGGCGGCAACACCTGGCAAACTGTATTGGGTTGCATAGCCAAGCTTTTGTAGCAGGGGGGCTACAGGGGTGGCTTCTGTGAGAAACTGCTGGAAGCTTCCTCCATGTCTGGCAGAGTCAATCCCTGGTGGCTTCAAAGGCTGATGTGCCACTGGTCAAGGCTGGGCCAACTAGAAATAGTGGTAATGCCACTGCAATAACAGATTTAGGAAGAGAGTTAAAAAAGTCATTGCACAGTTGTAATTGCAGCCAGAGACGAGCGGAGTGAGAACATGTGAGAGGAACAACTCTGCAGACACCAGGGTCAGTGAAGAAGGAGAGGGAGGAGGTGCTCCAGGCACTGGAGCTGAGATTCCTCTGCAGGCCATGGTGCAGATCGTGATGAGGCAACTGTGCCCCTGCAGCCCATGGAGACGCAAAGACCCACCTGCAGCCCATGGAGAAGACTCATGGAGCACGCCAAAGCAGGTAGATGGCTAAGAGGAAGCTGTGACCTATTGGAAGGAGAACATAAACCCTCAGGAGAGAGGAGCCCACGTTAGAACAGCTTGTGGTTGAACGACTGCACCCCATGGAGGAGTGACCCATGCTGCAGCAGTTTGCAGAGAGCTGTTGCTCGTGAAATGGACTCACATTGGAGAAGTTCATGGAGAACTGTCTCCTGTAGGAAGGACTCCATGGCAGAGCAGGGGAATGACTCTTACCACTGAGCAGCAGGTGAAACCACAGGTGAGGAAGTGATCATAACCACCATTCCCTGTCTCTCTGTGCCACTGAGGGAGGATGCAGAGCTGGGAAGTAGAGCTGGGGAGAAGGGACAGGTGGGAGGAATGTGTTTTGAAGGTCTTATTTCTCATTATCCTCCTCTGATTTTGTTAGCAATAAATTCAATTAATATCTTTAATTATAGCCTGTTTTGCCCATTATGGTATTTAGTGAGTGATTTCTCCTGGTCCTTATCTCAACCCATGAAGCCTTCATTATATTTTTCTCTTCCCTGTGAGTGAGAGAGAGGGTTTGTGGGTGCTCTGCATTCAGCCAGCATCAACCTACTACACAAAGAAATCACTGAAGATTCAAAAATTTGAGCTGACAAGCACATGTGTGACTGAGTACACTAACTGTACAATACTCAATATGCAAGAAGTGACTTCCTATTTGATTTGTTAAATAATCTTTTGATGAGTTTTTGGATTCAAGTTGCCTAGTTTTTCATAACCCCTAAAAGTATTTCACAACAAGATTACAAGCTTGTACAAGTCAAGCTGGTTTGTAAAAGCCAGAAGTCAAACCAGGGCCCAGAGAATGCCAGGAGGTACTATCAAGCTTCACTCCATTAAACTCATTACATAGCTTTCCATTAAAACAAACCAAAACCTTAGAAATAACAACAACGTAAGCTGAAGGAAGTAAAACAAATCCATCTGAGTGGATGTCTATTGGCCAATTGCAAGCATACACATGCAGAAGTAAATCACTTATCTCCAGACCACACTGTAACTCAAACCCATTTCTGAATGGAGAGAGCACTCTCCTGAGCCTCATCCAAAGGCCCACACAAGATACACACAAGGCCCACTTAGCTCACAGAGAGGCTTCCTCAGTAGTACAAGAACAACAGCACCACAAGAATGCTGCTACATCCTCACATGCTCCCTGGGCAGGCTCTGAACAAGCATCTCTAGGTGAATCTATGAAGAAAGCTGCAGATCTGAACATCATGGGATCTTGTGGGCTATTTACAGGGATTTGTGGAACCCTTTTTTATTCTGCAACAAATGTGTAAATATCTTGGCTTGATCAAAGGATGATTAGAAATGTAGCCACGAAGTCCAGTTCACCTAATCCTTCCTAGTGCAACATCCTTAAAATGGCTCTTCCAAGAGGTCTGGCATGTTAAAAAGTAAAAAGTATTTGGTACTTTTTTAAGTAAGATGGACTCTTACATGTGTCCTATGATTGCTACATGCCAACAGTAGGTGTTCCAAGATTTTAAAGATGTTTCACAAAATGCAAGCCAATGCTCATGATTGCATAGCCAGTAAGATTTGTCTAGACTTGGTACATAAAAAGCAGGGCAGTTGTTTACAGAACTACTTTTACCTTCTGATTTGCACACCAGCAAAATGCAGCAAAGAGCAAGTTTGAGGAAAAAGTATCTGCATTAAGTATTTTAAAAACCGGATCATTTAAATACTTTTATTCAGAACTATATCCACAGGAGCCTTGAAACAAGTTAACAGCTTGGAATAGATGTAGATGGCAATCCTTCTACAGGATGGAAAAATCCCACACTCATTAGACAACGTCACTCGTTCATCTATATTCCTGTTTCAGCTAATGACGGCTGTGTTACTTTTACCTTATGACTCATTTTCAGCATGCTCTGGTTTATCAGCCATAATTTCAGTTGTCAGTCCCTGTGTCAGAACACAGCTCCCCGGGAGCCATCCTGTACTGTCAGCATGAGAAAGCCCACCACTGGAGATCTGCACGCACTCAACAGCCAGTCACTTTCAGACCCTGAAACATGTCTGTCTTTTGAGCCTGAGTTGTCTAAAAGTTCCCCACCCATCCACCCACAGCACCATCTGTACAGAAACATCAAGAAGAAAGCCAAGAAATTTTACCCTTTAATTGCCAGATTTAAGCCTAAGGATGGATGAAGGCTGGAGAGCTTTTCCAAGCTACTCCCCCCCCATGACACAGAGATAAAATAACAGATCTCCTCAAGGCACATTTCAAACACATGGTGCTAAAAATTTAAGTATGCCTGAAGCCTGAGCTAGAAGAGCAGGAACAGAATATGCCATTCTACCCAACAAAGTCACATTTAACAGGCCTAGATGGACATGTTCTGGCAACTTGAAGAACAGTGGCTACATCAGACATGAAAACGGTTGGCTCTGCCTCCAGGATCAGCGTGCTGGTTTCAGCTGGGATATAGTTAATTTTCTTCTCTGTAGCTACAGAGCTGTGGTTCGGGTTTAGTGAGAGAATAACACTGATAGAACACTGATGGTTTAGTTGTTGCTGAGCAGTGCTTACCCTAAGCCAAGGACTTTTCAGTTTCCCGTGCTCTGCCAGGGAGCAGGTCCACAAGATGCTGGGAGGGAGCATGGCCAGGACAACTGACAGGAACTGGCCAAAGGGATATCCCCTACCACAGGGCATCATGCTGGGTACATAAACTGGGAGGAGCTGGCTTGAAGCCACCAATCACTGCTCAGGCACAGGTGAGCAGGGGATGAGCAAAGGCATTCTGCATCACTCATTTCTCTTGCCTTTTATCCCTCTCCTCTTTTCATTACAATTGTAATTATTATTGTTGGTTCCGTTATTATTATTATTTTATTTTACTTTATTTCAATTATTAAACTGTTCTTATCTCAGCCCATGGGTTTTATAGTTTTTTGCAACTACGGCAGAAGGGACAAGGGACGGGCAGGGTGTGAGTGCTTGGCTGTGTGATACTTAGTTGTCAGGTGGGGTTAAATCACAGCAATTAGAAGGGCTTATTTACATCTGCACAGCATCAACGATGCAATGCTAAATGAAAAATGGTCCCTAGCAATAACCACCACCTGCACATGCCTAATTTTCTTCATGATCTTCACAGTCTTGCAACCATCTCTCTACATTCCCCCTCCTCACACAATCATTTTACCATTTTTTTTCCAGACCTACCAGGAACAGCCAAATTCCCGATTTGAAGGCTTCAAACTCCTGACCACAGAACATATTCCCCCCATCTAATTAGAAGATGCTGTTACCATTAGGAAACTGCTAACTAATAGCCTGATGAACAGAAAAAAATGAAAAATAACTCAATTTTAAAAGCATTTTAAAGAAACTAGAGTTAAGGTAAAAGAGCAGCCTTAGAAAATCCACTCCTTTTGCAAAACAACAATCTCCATATACAAAAGTCAATCATCACTCTGTATCTTTGCTGAAGCCAATGCAAGTTACAGACAGTAGTGACCAAGGCTCCAGAGTTAAAAGAAAAACCAACTCACAAAAATGCTCGTAACAGAGTATTTTTGCCACTCCTACGAAAGTATCAGAATCGCCTGTGAATAAATGCAATTACATCATTTAACAAATACATTTCATTCAAATTCTAGCTTTCTCACCAGTCCAGCCAGTATAGGCAGAGCAGTCATGTGGATCTGCTGTCTTCAGCCCCTCCTCCATCTGTTGCAGAAGGTCCTTGATTTTTGCCTGGATCCGTTTTGAGAACCGAGCATTGACCTGAAAGCAGGAGACAGGGAATGAGTCAGAAAAGAAATGTGAAGGGCCTGCTCCATTTTCTTGTTTGGGAAGAGAAGAAAACCAAACCAAACCAAAACCAATCAAACAAAAAATGACTAGGAAATAAACAGCACATACAGCAACCAGCAGCATCAAGGTGGTTCATCTTAAGTATGTCTCATGTAAATGCATTCTGACTACATTTATAACCTACAAGTTTCTACATTAGACGAAAATTATCTCTGCATTCTTTAAAGTCACACAAAGAGCAGCTATGAACACTGTGACAGTATGTAATTCTAATCAGGATCCTGGTACCAAGACCATGTTATGGACAAACAGCACAAACTTTGTGTTATAGGTACTTGCTCTCATCACAAGGTCCCTGCACACCTTTTGTAGCACTACAGAGCAGGAAATAGCCCAAGGAAAAGAAATGCTCATCCTCCAGACAATGAAGCCAAAGAAGATGAGCAGGAGCAGCTCAGCATCTTCAGCTCAGGCATAAAGGCAAAGAAACAAGTCTTGGATTCTACACATTTCCTGCTTTCACTTTTGACCAAAAATGTTTATATAGATGAAATATATGAAATATAACAGAGGATATTTTACTCTTGCCAACATTTCTCTCTCATTATGCACACTTTTAGGGAAGATATGTTACTGATTATTCCTTAAAGTCTATGGAACATGGAAATTAGCACAGCAGTAAGGTAAATTCTTGCTTGACTACAGCACATGCCAGAAGTGCAGCATTTGGAAAAATTACAGGTCCTGGATGCCACCACACAACCGATTACTCAAGGCTTTCCACATTTTGTACTATTTTTTAGAGCGGAATTTCAAACATCCACCCAACAGGTTCAGAAAGGTTGTAAGAATTGCACAAGGCTTCTGACACACCAGAAATCGCCAGGGTCAACAGTTGAAATTCATTTAAGTATATCAGTGGTAGGATAGGAAGGGAGAAGGAAATTGTGCCATTGTATCTCACATTGAACACGTATCATCTAGAAACAAGCTAGAGATATCTTAACCTTCTCCAATAGCTCTAGAAATAGCAACCAAACACAGTAGGCATCTGAAACCTGTTACTCTTCAGCCTTAACATGCTGTTTTAAGCATCTTTCTGTTAGAGAACTGTACTATGCATCCACATTACCATCATCCCACCACCCTCCCTTTTCTGACTAGTTCAGTGAGGTCTCAACACAAAGGAAAACCCTCTCCAAGGGCAGCACTTCTCTCCTTCAAAAGACAGTTATGCCAGTGCTAAGGCATATGGTGAAACAGCATGAGGATATTCACGTGGATGCATCCAGGCATAGAGCTCAGCTTATCTGACAAGAGTGAACTAAGGCTTCAGACTCCCCATTTATTTCCCTACTGCACATCACAAGCATGCTGGTTATCTTTTTGTTCTGACAATACACCTGCTATTACCAAATCAGGGTATTTCATATCAAACAACAGATAAAATTACTTAGAGGTAGGAGGGGAATACTAGGACATCAGGATGCCTGCGTTCTGCATTGAAAGTTCAGTCCCATACAAATAATTTAGCTCAGGTTGGAAATCCCTCTCTCTAGAATTTGAATTGTAACTTACTTGTCTTGGTTCAGTGCTTGGAAAAGCCCAGATTAAAGGACAGTTTTATTATTATTTTTATGATTATCTGCAAACCCAAACAAAGCTACTCCCAAGCTTATCTCAGTGTGAATAGGTTATAAGGGGCAACTAAGTTTTCCCCAGCTATCTACTCCTCTACCACTGCCTCTCTCTTTTTCTGCTTGCTCTGAAGCTTTCACAACCAAGCACTGCCACTGATCACTTTATAAGATTCCCTTATAAGCTTGTAACAGATGCTTACACGCACTAGAATAAATTAACTACATGAAGAAATGAATGTTGAAAGGTGGCTTTAGAAGGCTTAAAAACTTCCTTCAAGGAATCTTAGGGCAGCACTACAACTGAGCATAAGAGGCACACTTGTGTGGAGCACAGATTGATTTGCATCAGAAGCACATTCATCTCATGAGGATGTTTCCAGCTGGCATTCAGCCTTTTCTGCAGGTGACTTGTTATTCCTGCAGGGACAAACAAAAACCAGGAAGCCTGATCTCTGATACCCAGTAGCACATTTACTTTTGGTTCACAAAACACTGGGTGACAGCAGGAGCTGAAGAGTATCTTTAATTATAAAAGGCTCTCTACATGAATCAACTGCTGCATTACTCCTCTGCTGCTATAGAAAGAACCACTATCATCCCAAACACTGCTAGTTTTATATTGTCAAAATACAAAAAACGGGAGCTCATTCATCATTATACCAAACAGAGCCTTGTGCCATATTGATTATGGTAACTAAAAAGGCTCATTATCAGCACAAAAGTAATGCAGATAAAACTAAATATATTGATATGGAAATCAATAGTTTTGTTATTTATTTGAACCATATCACTTTTTCCATTGCAGTGAGACAGCAGGCAAAGCTCCATCCCGAAACAAAGTCTTCCAAAGCCAACAAAAATGTAAAGAACATAAATACTTATGTAACATCACTTGCTTTTGGCACTAAACAAACATATCTAAATGATGCTTTAAATGAATACACGTTTCTTCTGCTTTCTTTCATTTGTAGGGTTTCTAAAGAGAATTTAACTCTTCTTCTATAAATTCAGCACTAGAGCTACACAGCTACATTAGAGCACAGTGCTAATAACACCAAGGTCATGGGTTTGATCTCCATATGGGCCATTCCCTTAAGAATTGGACTCAATGGTTGTTATAGGTCCATTCCAACACGGAATTTTGTGTGATTTTGTTATTATAAAAAATACATCAAGATGCAAATAAAAATCTCCTAAAACCCCATAACATTTCACTTGCAGTCAACATTACAATAACATACCGAGTCTTACTGACCATTGCAGCCATATCCAGCTTTGCAGCCGTGGCATTAAAACAGACCGGAACCAACAGCAGAGGAAGCAATAAGCAGTTGCTATGTGTGTATTGTATATCATGGCTTCTGCTAAGTAGGAGAAGTCTGTAACTTGAGTCTTGCATGCACATTTGGACCAAATATCACAGTGCTGATGTAAGTCTGACAACGCAATCCTGAGGCCTCATGGCACTCCTTTTGTCACTGAAAGTAACACTCTGGTTTGACAGACACGGGATGAGTAATCTCATTTGCAGTTGTCAAAGACATTTAGATACTCATGTGTTGTTCAAAAACACCTCCTGGCATTTACTTGCTCATGACATCTATGCTAAGAACTTGTGCAGAGTCACAGCAGGGCAATGGAGACCTAAGCTCACAGCTTTCTCACAAATTGCCAATGTACCAATCTTTCTTGCCACCACCAGCTCCCAAAACAACCATCTTGCTCTTAACCCTATTTTAATTCACCAGGGGACTGATAGTATGTGCAAAAGCAGACTGCAGAGGTAAGCAACTGATTGTGCAGAAGTAGAAAGGAGATGACCTAAACACACAGTGCTGCTACCTACCAAGCAAAAAAAATACACTTGTATTTCACCTTGCTTTGTTGTTGGTGATGTGTAGAACAGGACACGTAACATGGTGCTGTGCTTTCAGCCAAAGTATGTTTCAAAGAGAAGAAAATACAGCTCAAGTTGGTACTGCAGCAAGAACTCATTCGAAAACCAAACTTGCATAGAAGATCACAGAAAGGACACAACAGACACTGGCAAGGAAGAATGTAGTAGGGAAAAAATCACAGTTCTGCTGAAATGAGGAATCCTGGCTGTACTGAAGTCATTGGGAACTTTGCCACTGACTGTGAGAGAGCCAGGTTTCACAGCCATGCATTGGAGCACGGGTCTATTGAAGCAGGATGAGCACTCATGCTCACCTCCACAAGTTCCTGCAAAAGCAGGCCAGAAGGGATGGCAGTAGGATCCCATAAGCAGAATCTAACAAGGTCTGCTAGGAGGTCACCAGCTTTTTTGTACGGAAGAACAAGTTCTATTTTATTTTTACCTAAGTCAAAAGACTCTTACAGCTTGAGAGCAGCACTTTCTTCTCTGAAAATACCAGACACTGTTGAAGCTCATCACCCAGCCTCTGAAACACTCACACAGAGTTCTCTGATACTTCTCAGACAGGTCCTCAGGAGAAAAAATGCCAGTTCTGCAAAACCACATGCTTAATAAATGCTTTGAAACATTGCTGTCTGTAGAACACATTGCACAGTTTTTCAGTGATCTGTCACTTAGTGCCATATATGTGATAACAGGGAAAAAAGTTTAAAAAGGGAGAAGGAAGGAAGAGATAGAGAAATCAATAGCTGTAGGCAAATTCCTACACTGCTACAAATGCCAGTTTAGGAATAGGCTTTAAACATAATCATCACCCTCTCTCAGGGCGTGAAAAACATCATTAAAAGGCAAACATTCAAGTTATAGAAAGAACTACTTAAAGCATGCGAGAAATAAGAATTCTGTCTCTCTAATGCATTTGTGTGTGAAAGAAGTTATATGTCTCCTTGGTTATAAGACAGCAAAAACCCAAATCTTAAAGATCTAGATCATCACAAAGAAACATCAAAAAGCTCCCGATTATTGGTACCAAAATTAAATATGATTAGCAGACATTCTGTGTTTTGGGAAATGGAGACTGATAAAGCAAAAGAGGAATACTGAAAATTGCTGGTCCTCCAGGTAGCCTAACACTGGCATGCTATTTCTTGAAAGCTGAGAAAACAAAAATCTGTTGCCAGTATGATTTAAAGTCACTCACTACACAGAAGTCTCTGGCTCAGCTGTGACATTTTTAGGTGGTCCTCAAGTTGCAAAAAAAGCTCAAACCTCTACCAATTCTGTTTAAATTACTTCAATGCACAGAGAGCAGATATATTCCACATATTGAGCTTGACTGCAGATCAGTGCAGTTAGACCCAAATAAAATTTATTTTCACCAGGGAGCAAGTACATGTTATTGCACTTGCCCACACAATGAGCTGGAGTAACAACTCATTAACATGCAGGTTTGCAAGATAAAACTAGAAACTGATGGATGTGAGACAATTTAATCAGAACTTAGGGGTTTGATTTTACAAAGTATTTTCATTCAGAACTGGTTGCCTAAACCAAACAGGCTTAACTCTGTGGTCACCTCCTGAATAGCTGGAGAGGCTTCCCCTACAAAAGCATCAGAAAAGCTCTAAGCAGCTTTGTTCAGGGAACCTCAGTTCAGTGCTGATCTGTGCTGGGGGAAAGAAGCAGCAGTTCTTCCTTTTGGGCTGCATACAACTGCCAGGAGTTCGTGAGGGAGAATGAAGTACAACAAACTGATCTTCAGGCCCACTTTTGACCAAGACTCTCAAAAAGCAAAACAAATTTTCCCTCTGAAGAATCACAGAGACTAATGCAAACCCTGTTTGTTTCACAGTCCCCTATGAAAACAGCATGTACATGAACTGGGGAGCCAAGAAACGGTCAAAAAAGTAATAAGCTCAAGAAATGCAGCTACCTCATCCCACATCTCTAGACAAAAGTGGGAAGAATTATTAACTGGCTTTGGAGACTGCATTTTGCCTCCAGTGCAATAAATTGTATAATTCCACTAGTATAAGTTGTTGCTGAGTCAGTCCCAGAACACAAAGAACTTGCTGCTCCCAGTGAGATAACTAAAATGCCCAGTGAGACAACGCCAAATTTTTTTTAAAACAAAAAACCAAAACAGAACAAAAATCAAAAATCAAACAAAAAACCAAACAACCAACAAACAAAAACCCACCAAAAAAAAAAAAAAAAAAAAGGGCGTTCTTTCCAACTAGCAAGCATCTGGTCAGAACAGCAGTCACCGTGCATGATAACCAGCAGCTGAAGCCGTTTGTAAAATGGATTTGGATATTTCTTAGGCAGTGTCCCCTTTCCCCCTTTAAGCTTTCATGTTCCTGGCACAGGGTAACACCAGGTGCTGGGTGCTCCATCCACATGAGCCTGGCAGAGAGGGATGGGATCCTGCAGCCTCCAGCTCTGGGTAAGTGGGCAGTGGGAAGGTGGAGCAGGGGGGGGTGCCAGCTGACAGAGGCTGGGCACAGCACGTGCCCTTTTATAAGCATAACCACAGAAAAGATGAAAGTTTGTTGCCTTTTATTTTTAACCCAATAGAGAAATTTTANAACAAAAAAACAAAAAAAAAAAAACACAAAAAAAAAAAAAAAAAAAAAAAAAGGGCGCAACAAAAAAAACCAAAAAAAGAAAAACCACCAGAAAAAACCCCAAAACAAACCAAAGGAAGAAGACAAGCAGGGCTATGACAAAAACCCATATACATATATTTTAAAATATATTTTACAGGAGAAGACTGAAAGCCATGTAAAGGAATTACCAGAAGTAACAGGAGATTGAGAAAGCATTAGGAAACTAAACACTACTAAATCACCCAAATGATAAATCTAAGTAAATATTCTGTATCACCATGAATACGTATTTGTCAATGACCATTATCTTTGAAACAGGCTCCCTGGAAGGGGTCCCCTGCAAAGCCTAATAAAGCATGGCATACATTTCTCAGAACATACCACTTTTTTCTAATATTCTTAGAACACCATGGCAAATCAGGAAAAAACTTATAAAGAAAGAATTTGCCTAAAAGAGAAGTTTAAGTTTGGGGATTCTAGTGACCAATCCATGAAGTTTGAATCTAATTTTGCTTCTGTCTTGTGATTCCACAACAAATTCATATCCTTGTCTAGGCTTCCATGTTCCCTGGCTGAGCAGATAATATCAGATTGCTTTTTTTTCCCACATCACTGGCCTGTAGTCAGTGTGAAGGAGAATCCCAAATCACACCTGACTATACTACAAATGTAGCCACAGGGCTGTGGCAGCTCTGAGGACAGTGGGCTATTGGTCCCAAGCTATCACCACCCCTCAGCAGCAAGCTCTCCTCACCTTTTTCCTTCCTAGGAAATCTTTTAGATCTTGGTAACTTTCTACCACACTAGGGAACTAAGAACTAGGGAGTGTTCTTTGCTATGAGTCTATTCACTTCTCTGCTTCCCCTGACCATCTACATTTCCACTTTGAAAACTTTTGGACCAACCACTTTGAGATACTATCTGTAGGTACCTTTTTAGGCTAAGGTATCTGTATGGAGTCCACATGAAGAGGAAAAAGGTTACAGGATATATATTTAATTGAAAGATTCATCACTTATTAAACAAAAGTTTACATTTAAAATTATGTTTCTTATTAATCTAGAATTAATGCTGTCTGATGAATTATTACCTTGGCTTTCTCAGACAAGTTACAGAAGCAATTTAAATTCACAATACTTTAATGGTGAAGAAATCTAGTAATGAAAACAGAGAATTTCAACTACATGAGCAGAGCCCACACAGACAGCTGCAATGTTTACTGTGACTATTTATAAGAAAGGAAATCAGCAACCTCAAATTCTGCTTTTCATATTCCCATACCTTCAAGATTTCTGAACAATATTTTACCCACACACACTTCCACATGCAGAATTCTGTCCTGATTGCCTCACATTTCAGACAATGCCTTGAAGAGCTTCTTGTCCTTTTATCAACCAAGGTGAATTTTAGATGGCAATCGTGACAGACTAAGAAATCAAATGGATTAATAATGCATTGCCTTCCATGACAACAGCAGAGTCCTGCACACCTCAGGCTGTCATTACGTGAGTCACTCAGCGCTCCTCGATCCACTCAGCAGCAGATGGGAGGAAGGAATTATGCAGTGCACTGAGGCCTTCTGAAAGATGCTCTCATTTTTAGGAAACCTGTGTGCTGTGTACAGAAGTTTACAGACAAGACTTCCTACCCTGTGTAAAGTCCTTCTGTCTTCACTAGGGCTGTAGGCAAGCAAAGACATTTCTCTGATGGAATAGGACCCATTAAACACAAAAATGAAATACTAGAACATAAACTGAAAATCACAAACAGCAACAACGAAAGCACCCCAAAAATACCCATCATTAAATCTCATAGAAAGATAATACTAGGAGTGACAGTATGCATATACTTCAAAGAATATAAATACAAATAAATATAAATATACTCACAGCTATATTCTAGCCCAGAAATACCCAAGATGACTCCTGAAATTTTGCAGATGCAAAACGAGAAGACTGTGTACACTTGCTTCTGCCTTCTATGAAATGCACAGAATTGCTGTAGTTACATGGTTTTAAGGAAATACAGAAGATTTTTTTTTTCCAGAGGCGCTTCTCAACAAAGCCCAGACACCATCTTTTATCAAATACATGACTACTCAGGTGCTCTAACTTATTTCCTGAACACACCTGCACGAACAGCTGCTGGCTGCCACTCCATAACAAGGAATGTCATCCACCATTGATGCTAGGAAAAAACACTTGCACCACTGTAAAACACCATTCTCATGCACAGGAGAGCATAACAGGCATTCCTAATGTGAACACAGGGCTAGAAATTCTTGACTAACTCATTTCAGCTCTGCCACAGAACAATGCCTCTGAATTTAGATTCCCTCAAGAATCAAATCCAAAGTAAATTAGAGTTGAACTATTCTGCAATAGAGCTAGTATAATCTAAAATGTAATTTTTAAAGATGTTCATCTTCTTTTGATATCTCACCGTTCTTCTGGTAATCTCACTTGAGAAAGCTTTAGTCCATCTAGATCAGCAGTAAATGAGGGACTATTTTCTCTTTTAAAAGATGGACATAAAGTGTGGGATTTAAAGCAGGTACACAAGAAAGATGACTGCCTACAAGGGCTTGGTATGTTTTTTACCAATTTAACAACAATATATAGCTACAGCAATCCTGCCATTTCCTCTCTGCCTTTATACTTGAACTCATGATACTTGGATGATTTTTACAAACTAAGCCACATACAAAAGAAAAAAACAGTTCTCTTCCACAAGAAAAAAAAAATAGTTTAACCAACACTCAGCGTACTACCAAGGAGTTGTGTACAAAATAAAGCAGATTTCACTTCTGAACCTACCCTTCTCAAATGCTCTGCTTTTGACAGCTGCAATTAACTGCAGCAGTTAGACACTGAAGCCCCAAAGTATTCTCTTCTGTGCACTCTGCTTAGCCACATACAACTTCATAAACCTCAGTCACAAACAACTTAGTGAAACCTTTCATTGCCTTGGACTGATGGTGTCCTGCTGGTACTTACAATGGTCAGAGAGAACGTCCCTCCCACTGCCGGGCATCACCACCCTTGTCTCACTCTATCAGTAAGTCAAGGTAATTTTGTATTGCCACAAGAACAAAAAATAGAGCTGATATCAACAGCTTTTCTTTATTCACCCTTTACTCGCCCAGCACACAATCAAGAGATTTAGGAAGCTAACTTTCCGCCCTCAATGCATTTGTGCTTGTAGCAGTGTCATCATGCAGTGTTTTCCATGCACAAGATGACAAAGCTGTATGGTATTGAAGGATGAGGCTGCACAGGGGCTAAATGACACAAAGTCCATATTCTGGCATTCCTTCTGCAGCTTAATCCAGCCTGCCTGGTAACAGGCCAGGCCAGAGCAGCTTCTCTACTAAAAACCCAAGACACTCGTAGTATATCAAAGAGCAGCACGTGGGATCAAGGAGATAAGCAGAGCAGGAGGACTGCAAACCTTGTGTGAGCAGTCCTACCAGGCAGACCTTCTGTGGGCACGAACCGACTGCCAGGTGCCTCTCACGGTGCACCTGAACCTATAAATGTGGGTATGTCAGTAAATAAACACGTGAGAACAGTCTGGTTTCGCCTAATGACTGAGTGTTGCTGTTACCTGAGAATAAACTCCTTTTCTAGACGGGAGCTCATCTTTTCCATTCCTTTATGCACTTCTCTGGTGAAACTCGGGCAACTTGTGCTGACAATGTCTTCTGAGACACAGAGCGGCCGCGGTAAGAGCAGCTACAGCTGTTGTGCTGTACAGCGTTCTATTAGCTCCCGCTGGGGCACCGCGTTCTCTCCCGCAGGGCAGTAAAACAAACAGCCCGAATGCAGAGCGGCCGCTGCCGGCTCCGAGCCGTGGGGCCGGGCCGAGCTCCCGCTCCTTCCCTCAGTTCACCCCGCGCTCCCTCTC
>VWZU01016071.1:1339695-1523224 GCA_013397095.1 Sterrhoptilus dennistouni
GGGGAGGGGATTGCTGCTTGTAATAAGCATGATATTATGAAATAAAATCTACAGGATCAGGTTTTGCATTTTAATTGCAAAGGACTTGCAAGCTTGGGACCAAGTTCAGTCCCATGTTCAGTAATGCAACAGAAAAGCTAACTAGTCTGTGTGAGATGTTATTATCATACTGTTATCAGGAGCAACAAATTTTTCTGACTGCTGTAAATAACTGATCTCTATTATTGTATAATTTTGCTATTTAAGATCTCAGAGATTCCTGTGAATTTGAGAAGACATTTTGCTATCCAACCACAAAATAAATGTTTCTCTAATGTAGTTGTCCTCTTATTTTCTGTTCTTGTCTTTGGTTTTGTAGCAGAAGAAACAGGGTTATGAAGTCTGTTGCACTTCTGTTCTGATGACTGCCTGCTAATAAATGATAAACCTGAACAGCAGTTCTTGCACTTTGGCTTGTTTTTAAAGAATGGATTTTGTTATAATCAAATGTTTATGTTCCTTATCCCCTTATTGCCAGTGGTTTTTTATTTGCACATCCTGGGCAATACAACTAATGTTGAAATCATGCAAAGATGCCTGTAAATGTTCTTAGAGGTCCTTATCATCTATGATAAAAATTGAGACAGCTCACTGCTATTAAAATGTACCCTTTATAATCATTTGCTTAATGTTCAATTCTAAAAGGAGCTATTTCCAACCCTGACAGGTTTGTAAGTCTGGGAAAAGTTCAGTTTGTAGAAAGCAAATGTAATCCTCCTGAAGCATGAGGAACAGAGGTGAACTGTGAGTACTGTTAGAATAGCTGTGGCTGGCCACAGCTTCTTGTTGTTTGTGATTTTCAGTTTATGTTCTAGTATTTCATTTTTGTGTTTAATGGGTCCTATTCCATCAGAGAAATGTCTTTGCTTGCCTACAGCCCTAGTGAAGACAGAAGGACTTTACACAGAGTAGGAAGTATCAATAAAAAGGAGCAACAAAACAAGTGTTGGACAAGAGGATTCCTTTTGCCTAAAGAAGCTGTTGCAAGCTGAACATCTTATTTCTTCTGATATTCTTTGAATGATTCAATGTCAGGGGCTTAAAAAGCAGCCCTAGTCACTACCTTGAGATTAGGAAGGTGAAAGACTCAGGCCTAGGATTCACCAGAAATTATGGACATGTTGCTGTGATACACTGAGTGATCTCAGTGTATCACTCTGTCCTGTTTCTTCAGGCCTTTTTAATGGAGGCTTATGATCTTCAGAGTGTACTCACAAGTCCATAGGTTTGGGTTCCGTCTTCAGTGGCATTTGCTGAATCAGGACAGAGTGGGGATCAAGTGCCCTCAGGCAAAGTAGCTTTACAACTTTTGCAGGATAAGAACAAACTACAACAGTACAAGAAGGGAGAAGAAGAGAAACAACGGGAAACAAGGGAATGCGAGAAAAACTGGACAAAAAACCATCAAGGGCTGTACTGCTACTACCTAGTGAAAGAGCTCACTGACTTTAAATGAGGCACGTAGCTTATCTCTGCCCTGACACTGAAAGCGCAAATACAGAGAGTAGTGCTCAGGATAGTACAACCTTGATTATGATAGCAGTGAAACGGCAAGAGAGTCTCTAACACAGGATGTACCATCCACTGCCTCTCACTGTGGGTAGTCACCAGCTTATCAGCAATACAGCACCAAGCTTGAGGACAAACGAATTTCTCACCCATCTTTCAGCTGCAAGAGGTCAGGGCCATTCCTGACATGTTTGCTTGACAGGTTTTAAAAAACACCACCAAGAAGGGTTCTCTCCACAGGCAGTCATCTCTGCTGTTGTTCCCTTGATCAAATTATTTCCAGTGGCAAACTTGAAAGTCCTCTGCTTCAGTTTCAGACCATATAGAGAAGTGTTTACACTGTTATTCATGCCTCTGTTGCCTTGCTAAGGAATCAAAACTAGCACAGGTACAGCTGCCCTCAGCACAGAGTTGGTATGTGGATCACAGTGCAAGGTGTATGAAATGAGCTCCATGTCTGAAAAACACTCTTCTCTTTCCCCCTGCTTCCTTCCCACCCTCTCTCTTTTGTATTTTAGGTATAATAGATCCCATTTTAATCCTTGTGGAAACAGCATGGGGAGCTGGTGTGTTTTTACCGAAGAACAGTGGTGACCAAGGGAGTCACTTATTACCATTGCCAAATGCAATCTTGTTCACACATTCTAAGCTGGAGCCATGGGTACACGGTCATGCAGCACATCCGTCCCAGCTCCTCCCAGTCAGTGCAGGGCTTCATCTGCCCCTGCGAGGTGTACATTAGCACCATTAGCATTGCTCTTCCCATGATTTCTAAATTTTGAGGCTAGGAGGAAGGAAAGACAAAAAGAGGAACAGATCCACTTTTTCCATTAGTTATTGAAATGGTTTGTGTTAGCCAAAAACCTGTGCCTGGATGATTTTATCTTTTGAATTCTTCTTGGTCTTCAAGTTCTGATTTGCATCTTTTAAAAAAACCATGTTTTTTCAGAGAGCGTGAGGAAAAAGGTCAGATTTCCAAAAATGTAGGTGACTAGGATCTAAGAAACCAACTACTTCTGTAACAGTGGTAAAACCCTTTTAGCTATGTAAGTAACAATAAGCAAAGAAAGAGCTGTGAGGTTTTATTTAAGGGAAGGATAAGGCTAAAAACCACTAAGAATACTAAAGGTAATCTAAATCTAGTGAAAAGCAAAATTAGTATTTTTGTTCAGTATTTAGTACCAGAGAGATTACAGAATGTGGCTGTGAAACAGGGTAATGGGAATAAGTGAGGGAGAAATAATGACTGCATTCTGGGTTTGGGTGAGAACTAAACTTAGATTATTTATTGCTCAGTTTAACTGGGATTATAAAAGTTGGCAAATGAAACTGTAATTCCCCTTGATGTTTATCCATGCAGTGAGCAAATTAGCCAGTATTGTGTGGTTGGAGAATAGCACATATAAGACCTTTAACCAACAGAGGAATCATGAAGCCATCCATTACCAACTGTTAGTTGACCTTGGCAGGATGCAAAGATTTACTACAGACGTTGAAGAAAAGATTAATAGGAAAGATGGAGATAAATGGAAAAAATATTATGTGGGTTTGTGATATATCATTTACAGTGGAGAAACTCACTACTGTTCTTTGGCAAGAAAAGCGATTCTGTAGCTGTCACTCTTTGTACAGTTGCAGTAACTGGTCATTTCCTATGTAGCCCAGTAGCAGGTTAATACAATTATCTTAAAGTAAGTGAGGATCTAGATGAAAGGGAGGCAACAATGTGCTATTGTCAAAGGAAATGCATGGGGCTAGAAAAAAGGTAATAGTGTTGGTAGTAAGGTAATAAAGGAGTGGATTTGGGAGTACTTTTAACAGATTTGTATTAACAATGTTTGTACAGCAAATAAGGAAAAAGCCCAGTGAATTTTGCAGATGATTAGAATGCTGTAGTATAAGACCTCAGTGAAATGGGCAGTTGTGAACGAAGTGCTGGTAGCTTTAATAGGGGTAGCAGTGTATTGACCAGAGTCCAAGGTCATAGCAATCTGCCTGCAGGGGAGCTGGTCAGCTGTAATCGAAAAAAAAAAAAAAAAAAAAGAAAATCCAATAAAATTTAGGCAGATGCTGAAAATGGGAATGGAGAGTTTGTTTAATGAGGAAAGCTCAGTGCATTCTGGCTTATCTAGCAGAATAAAGGCTGGAGTGGTGTATAGTTGCTGTTCATAAATAAGAGAGATATATAAATATATAGCTGTATCTACATTAGGGAGGTGAACAATTATTAAGGACCATACTTTGAATGGAAAAAAAATATTATATGTTGCCCATGATGAAATTCAAGCTAATAAACAACAACAAAAAAGGAGTGATTAACTATCAGAAGAGGAAGATTTTGGAGCAACCTATCAGTGAGGCATTTTGGAAATACTTCAATAAACTTCTTGGGTAAAAAATTCTATGGTGTGGTTGTTGTGAGCCAGTAAACCAAGGTTCTCATATTTCTGTGACTTGGGGAAGTACAGTGGTCTCAAGGGACACTTGAGACATCCTTATTCCTGAACAGTGATGGCTTCTAGGAGCCAGTGAATATGCGAACCAAGTTGTTTCTTTTCTTCATAGATTCCTGCTGAGGGAGGGATATTGGCAAGTGAGATGGTTGTAATATTCACTAAGCTTCTGTGTGAGATTTCCCACAGCAGGCTTTTAAAGTCTAATTGTCATTAACAGTTCTGCACATGTTGTGTTTATGTGAGGATGGAGATCAGACATCTAAGCCTGTTTCAAATTCCGCCAGGGGAATGACAAGCCAAATTACTGGTCTGACAGATAAGAGAAAGTTAGAAAAGGATGGATCTAGGCAGTCTTCTGTTTTATGGCTTGAAGGGAGATTTCTGTCTGAAGTGAACTCCCCATTTAGACAGTTTCCTGACATGTGTGTTTATTTCCTCAGCTCTCTCCTGCTGTTTAACTGTACAAATATTTCCATCATCTGCTACTGAGCTTCCAGGTCTAACAATAATGAGAAGACAGCTGAAATATGAAAGTAGGACCGCCTTGGAAGCCATTTAAAATCTATCAGTCTGACATAAAAGAGGGTTCTAATAGTGCTGTATTTAGATTTTTCCTAACCTGAACAGATAAGGAACTTATGTGGGATATTCTCCCCTTTTTTCCTCAAATATTCTAGCTTTGAAGAGCATTTTGGGTCACAGAATAGAGGGATGACTTGATTGTTGTTTAGTCCCTCCACCACTGTTGTACCGCATGTAGTTCACCATAAGGCTGAGTATCCCTGTGCAGTTATGAAGATAATAAGAAGTTGCAGAATACAGAACAATGTGTGCTTGAACAATGAGAGGGAGGTGACTGCTAACACTCTAGAAAATCTAAATTCTGCTGAGGTAACTGCATTGACTGCAGTTAACTACTTAAGTAGTTAAATAAATTAACATTACTTCTCCATATATGTGTTGCAACTCAGTTGTCATATCATATCAGAATTAAACAGATAACCTCTGCACATTTCTGGAGTAATGTTGGCTATTTTCAAGTAATACAAATAGTGTTGCATCCAGGATCAGCAGGTCATGCTTTGTATTTTCACATCTCTTTTTTTGACCAAAACCTACAGCATCTTTGTGTCCCAGGGACTCCTTAACACACTGGGCCAACTACTGTAAAAATTATAGATTCCAGGGATTAAGGGGGATGAAATGATTGCAGAACTATTAATTATATTGACTATTTTAAGAAAAGGACAGCATAAGAGAAGCAAAATAGAGATAATGGGCTTCAGTAAGGAAAATGTTGGTAAAATTTGTGAGAGGATTCTTTTGCAGGGATAATTTAAGGATAAAGAAGTGCAGGAGAGATAGCAATTACTGAAAGAAGCTGTATTTAAGACACAACAGCCAATTATGCTGTGAAGGAGAAAGAAATCAGTGTAAGAAGGAATAGCTGGAGCAGAAGCTCTTTAAAGTCTTAAATGTTTTAAAAGGAATTTATTTAAAAACTAGGAACAAAGACATCTGGCTAAAGTTGAGGAGAAAAAAAAATGACCCAAATTGTATGGTGGAAGCCAGATAGATAAACTACACAATGACTTACTACTATTGAGGGTGATAACAAATTAATGTGGAAAAATTGTATGAACACTAGAAGAGCAGAAAAAGGCGAAGTAAATTTCTGGCCCATTTCTTATTAGGTAAGGATTACAAATAATAGGCCATTATGAGAAAGCCAAGATATTTAATGACATCTTTGCTTCAGGCATGGCATAAATTGTTAGCAAATGCCTAAAGCATTTAGGTTGTTTACAAGAGCACAGAGTAGGGAAAGAAGAGGTTAGAAAATATTTAATGTGTTACATACATTAAAGTTAGAGTGGCCTGATAAAACTGACCCTGGAATATCTAAGAAACTGAAGCAATATCTGAACCAGTAACACCCATTGGTAACAAAAGAAGAGAAGGTTCTCTAGGAACTAGAAGAAAATCCACAGAACCCGTTCTTCAAAAGAGGACAAGCAAGATTCAGGGAGGGATCAAGTCTATCTGTGTTGTACCAAAAGAAACATGTGATCTGTATGTAGAGAACAGTAAGCTAATAAAAACAGAGTAGATTTGTCAAGAATAAATCATGTCTAAGTAATGGTTTCCTTCTCTGATAAGATAATTGTTCTCATGGATAAGGGAAAAGCAGTAGACATGTCTTGACTCTGCTGAGGCTTTTGGTGTGGTCCCATCTAATATGCTCTAAAGGAAACAAAACAAACATATACCCACCCAGGGTTACAGTACTGTGAGTACACACATTCATGCTTTGAGGTTAAACTGGGAAGGCATTACATGCAGGGGTCTGTAGAAATCATCTCATCATTTTCATCAACAACATGAATCATGAAACACACAAGTGTCCAAACAACATGAAGCCAGGAGGGATTACAAGCTCTTTGAGACACAGGATCAAAATTCAGACCCATATTAAGAAACAACACAAAAGGCCCAAAATCAGCAAAGGAGAATTCAGTATTTGAATACAAATGCTTAAGCTTGGGAAAGGGAAATTAAAACACAAATTACAAAATAGGGAACGAAGGTGCTCTTATGGAGATGTGTAATGGTGTCATGACAAATGATACTGCCATAATATGATACTATTACAAAACTAGGCAAATCTCATGCAGTGAGGCACTGACAGAAGTGTTGTGGGTAACATATGCAAGGTAATTATCCTTTCCTGCTTGACCCTGGGATGCTGACACTGGCATGGAACAGTTTTGGACACTACACTTTCTCAAGTGTTGCCAAACTGGGAGGAGTCCAGAAGAGGGAAATGAAAAAGGTAGGAGGTAGAGAAAGTATGGCCAGAAAACAAGAGCCAAAGTCGTGACTTTTGAGAAAAGATGGAAGGAAATTGCTTTGTTTGCTATAGAAAAGACTAGAAATAAGATGTAATAATAATCCTGTATTCAAGGCCTGTTAAAGAGAAGTTTGTTAATGGTAATTTTTTCTCAAAGACTCTTGCAAAACAGACCATTATAAACTCAATGAATTTGCATCACAGATATTTTATGGTGCGGTATTGGGAATTTATCTGTGGTGCAGTGCCTAAATAGGCTACACAGGAGAGTGTTTATGGAAGGATTTTAAAATCAGGCTGGACAAATTATTAGACATGGTCTAGGTATAATAGCCCAATCCTTCAGAGAGGAAAAAGGACTGTTAGATCCTGAGATGTCCTTACCAGGCTTGCATTGCCATTATTCTACTAAATTAAGACCAGGAACACAGCAGGATTTGACTTTATTATCTTAGTAGAAAATTTTCAGTTCCATACCTCAAATATACAAGGCTATTTTAAGGCATTTTTTGTTTTATAACTACAAATAAGAAAGACATGTGATTAAATATTTTTTAAACTGTCTTTAATTTTCGGCCAGTTAAGGAATAATGACCTGTAGACAACAAGATGTAATTAAGGAACTATGGGAGGCTTATAAAGAATTAAATTTTGTGTGTATAATGAAATCCCAATAATTTCAGCAGGCTGGTTGAGCTGGTAGCCTTGTTGGCAGAAATCAGGCTAATTATACCTACCTTAAAAGTCCATTCTTAGGGTTACTGCGGAAAAGAAAATGGAGCACAGGACAGAATACAACCTAAATGTGAAAAACCAAGCACACAAGAAAGGGAAAGTCAAGGAGAGGTGTAAGAAATCCTTAAGACCTTAAAAACCAGAAGCAATAATTGAGAAATAAGTTTAAGTCAAAAATCTTCTCTGTGTTTGTCATAGAATCACAGACTATCCTGACTTGGAAGGTACCCACAAGTATCATCAAGTCCAACTCCTGTATCTGCACAGAGCAATATCAAAAAATCACACCATGTGCCTGAGAGCATTGTCCACACACTTCTTGAACTGTGTCAGGTTTGGTGCTGTGACCACTTCCCTGAAGAGCCTGTAACCTGGGCAGAGACTAAGTTTCCAAAATTGTCATTTATACCCTTGTGTTCTGCCATCATAGTGTAGAAGGGTGGACACTGGAGGGCTGTGACCTCATCCCTCTTGGGAAGCTGTCACTTCAGTGTTGCTCCATTGGTAAGAGCTCTCACAAATAAAGGCTCTGTATGTTAAGACTATACCAGTGCTGGTTAATGAGGTCTCTTAATGCAGCAGCAGCAAAGGGCATTACTTTCTACCTGCTGCAGTTTATGCATTTATCAGAACAGCTTTGGGGTTTTGAATGCCAGTGGTGGAGCCCCAGATGTGAAACGCAATACAGGAATTAGCTGTGAACCATGAAATGTAGCACCTTTCTTCCTCACTGCTGGATCCATGTACACCATGCAGTGGCTGTGAATGCTGATGACAGCCTTGGAGGAAGGAGGCTTCACTGATAGCAAGCTGTTCAAGCAAAGCTTTGGCTGTTGTCACCATCACAGCCCCTTCCAGACAACCTATGGGTGCCTTAAGTGCCGTGCAGAGGACAAGTGTCTCTACAAACACAGTGTCCCTCCTGGGACCTTATTTCCCAGGCACTGCAGCCTCACCCAGTCAGAAATGATCCTCAGAGATGAGCTGATGGAGCTACAAAAAGGACAGAGCTTCTCACATCATATCTGGGGACATGGCAGCCAGGAGCCTTACAGTGTAGTGCCTGGGCTTCCTTCCCCTAAACCCTTTCCCAACTGCAACATTTGCACCTGTTCGAACCCCTCGTTTGTGGCAGCACTCCTCTAAGGACAGGGGCCTTGGGATCTCTGCATCTAACACAAGTCCCAGGGCTGAATCTGGGCTGTGTGCCTCCTTTCCTGTGGGGAAGGCAGGTGGACTGCCTTAGCAAAAGAAGAGGGTATAGGATGCAAATGAAGCTGCCGTATGGTCTGGGGCAGAAAGTTTTCCCTTTCCTACTCAGTAATCAACATACTTTACCCATTGCACCCTGAATCTTGATGCCTGGCAGCAAGAGATTCATTACAATGAAGTTTCCACTCTTCAGCAGAAAGTCTGGCATCTGCTATGGCATGCTTTTTAGAACAGGCACAGAGTAGGAGGGAAGGAAGAAGCTGTTCTGAGGGAAGTATGTTTTCTGAGAAAGCTTCTGAAGCAAAGGGAATTAAGTTTGAATGAGTTCTAGCTTTATTCCACATGAATCTCATGACTGTTAATCCTTAAACATCAGTGACTGCAAATGCCCTTCTTAGCCTTCTGAGCAGAGGAAGGGAAGTAAACACAGTGTTGACATGCCCCTTGGAGGAGCAGCAATAGATAATGGGCAGTAAGAGCTGGGTAAGGGAGGTAACAGGCCTTAGCAGGTGGGATTTGTTAAATCTTTGTTCTTGAGCAGACTCCTGCACTTACTGAAAAAGGAAAAAATCTGGATATTACTGGATGTAGCTGAAGCAATCAGAATGTCTGAAATATCTGATGTATGTCTACTCTAGTTTACTGAGACTCAAGAATCCCATGTGTTGTATGCTTGGTGATGAAATAGAGCTAGACCCTAAGGCATGGTGACCTGTAAGTCTTAAATGTGTCCACTTGATTTTTGGATAAAGACAGAAGCAGCCATAAGGTCAGCATCTTTGCCTTATAAAGCCTGAGGCTTTGAAGAGTTATTCAAGGCAATAATTTATCTTGTACCTATGAGTAGTTAAACAGAAGGGTTTTTTGCTTAGAGGAAATAACAGCCAAATTTTTCTCCTGTCAAGAAAAAAGACATGGTATCTTTAATCAGCTGAAGAACAGAGTTAGTTAGCTCTTTGGCTAATGATGCCTCAGATGATCTCCCTGACCATCAAAAATAAACTAGACAAAGGCTTAACGTATAGGACATATTATTTCTCTAAAAAGGGGGAGGATTTATGCACAGTGCTTCCTTTAAACTTTGGATATTCTTCTTACTGTATTGCAAACAAATCCTCCCCCGTTAATGAGTAAGACTACAATTTCAGATAAAGCCCTTTAGTCTATAATTTCAAGCACCTCAACAGAGAAAATTTAATATGCAATGGTGTGACCTTTGTTTTCTATTACTGAGATGCTCATTCTTTCGCCTCCAGACAAAGAAGTTTGCTCATGCTACAGCCAATAAAACTCACATTTTCTTGAAGATAGGTGGAGATTTGGCCAACACCCAGCAGAGAGTTTTCTGTAGAACGTGATCTGCTTATCTTCCTCGTATCAGGAGCTATTGAAGAAACATCTCCTCTAAGGAAATGCTGTGAAACGGAGCAAGCATCTCTATTTATCGCACACTAAACTGAGCATGTTTTATAACAGGAGTGCTACAGAGAAGGGAGGAAAGGCTTGTTACAAGAGAACACTGATAATTTGCAAATACTGAAAAACTCAACAGGGTATTATAGGAACATTATTCCTCATCCCCCCCCACCCCAGCTTAATCATCATCAGTGATTAAAGCTTACATATAACATGTAGAGTCTTTTATCTGGGATTTAATAAAGCAATTATCTCAATGAAAGGCAAAGAAAATTGGAATTTGGTTTGAGTTTTCCTAAATGTACAGCATTTTTGTAACTCACATGACTAAGATTCAAACAAGAGTGTTTTTATCTTGAAGTCAGCACAAAAGGCTCTTAACAAATGCCTGTATAAGATCAGCTTAAAAAAAGAAACGCCTTTAAAAAAATGGCTACTTTCCTGATTTTACCAAAAGTATTGTAAAAAACAATTGGAAAGACTCAGTTTTAATGTAGTAAGAATTTCTTTCATTGCTTCTTTCTTTGCCTCTAAGTTTACCAGTTCATCTCTAGCAATTCAGATTTCTATGGTTAAAATATACTGCTGAGTGTCTTTGTAAGCAATGTAAACCAAAGAGCATCACACAGTAATTTCTGCAGCTAGCAAAGAAATTAACTTTGGATTATGGCATGTTTCAAAAAGTCATCTAGGCTTTTCTCTTTGTTACAAATTCTATTCAATTGCTTCTGTCCTTATCAGTAAGTATTTTGGATTTTATTAGTGCTTCAGCACACCAACAAAGTATCTTTAATTGAAAAACGTGTATGTCACTCCTAAATAAAAGATGCATTTGCTTTATGATTGTTAAGATGTTAATTTTACACAGAGTATTGTGACAATATCAATTAACTCCACACCTAGTAGCAACATCAAGAAAGAGTTAAATGGACACACAGAGATCCTTGTGGTGCTCTCATCTTATCCAGGGTGAAAGTTGAAGAGTGTTGATGTAACAAGAAAAGCATCTTGTTTTGCTCTGGTCTGGCCTCTCATTAGACAAATTGATTAAAAACAAATAAATTGTGTATGCTTCTGACAACTTCAGAATTTATAGTATTAAATTACAGAATTTACAGTAAAATATGGTACCTTTATTTAGAAAATTTATTCTTCAATAAATTTGCCTCTAGTGGAAGAGGCTGACCTTAGTTGTGTTTCCTCCCCTATCAAAGGTATCACATCACTTTTGAAGGAACCATTATTAACAACATCAAACAGCTATTGATGGTGACTGCTAAGAGCTCAGTGATTGCTTAAGCTGGTAACAATCTAGACCATCACTAGATTTTACTTTGTGTTCAGTGGAAATTAATTCCTGGGCTATTTTGGCTCTACTAACATTAGTGATGTGACATTTTCTGCCTGCTGCCTCCTGGTTAGTCAGTATTGTGGATTTTTTTATTCTTGGTAGCTGAGTTGAGTTTGCATTGCTTAAATGACTTCTCTTTGTTCTTTTTTCTCTCCCTTAAAAAATAAATACTTCCCAGTCTTTCAGTTGATCAAGGCTTAGAAGCCCACTGCCTCTGGTGTTTTCAGTCTCTTTTGAGTTTAACCTTGTTTGTCAGGATTCTTGCCAAGTGCCTCAGGATGCAAAAGAATCACAGACCCGTCATCTGGGAAAAGATTTTGTGTTCAAGCTGAGAGTGAATTGACTTACTGGCTCTATAGGGTACTAGGGAATACATATTCACTACGTCTGTCTTCAAGCCAGGACTTCAATTAAGCTCAAGAGAAGCAAAACTTAAGATTTACGTTTTAATAGAATTGTCAAGTCCCATCTGTTTGCCAACTTTCGTATTTCTTTTTCATATGCTCAGTATTTAAGTGGATGTTTCGATGTTTTCTGGTGCTTAATGTTTTCTAACAAATTGAATTGCAGTCTGACGTTCAAACTAATAAAACATAATAAAAGTTGTCTGATCACAGCACAATTTGTAATTCAGTCTTCTTTAGTTCTGACTATTTTCTAACTTCACAATGAGGCTAAAGATGCTAAAGCTAATATTTCTAACCTGAAGATTGTCTAAGTTTGGATCCACATCTTGCCAAATTGCAATCACTTCTATATCCTCTGCAATTTCACAGGCATCCTTTGTCACATGGAAGGAAAATGCCCTTTTTGGTGACATTACTACCAAGATAACGTGCTGGACAGACAACATAGGCCAACATCATGGATTTTGCAAGGTGCCAATACACACATGTAGTAATTCTCATTTTTCCTAAATTTCATGTGCTCATGTTGCAGAGTTCAAATACTAGAGCACTGCCATTTGCTATAGTATTTGAAGTTTTCACCCATACTAACTTTCTTATAATGAAAACTACCAAGTCCTTGCTTTAAAAAAGGTGAAGGTTGGTGTTTGAATTGGAGCACAAACAGAGTCACTGGAGTATCTGGAGCCAGGGACAACTAGGGGCTCTTAGTATTTTCTCTCGCACTTGGCAGAACAGAGGATGTGAGATTCTGGGATACTAAGTCTCCCACATACAAGAACCAAGCTTGAGGGGAGCTATAGATCTGCTGGTTAGGAGAGGATTTGGAAATGTTTTTGGAGGCTTACAAATATATGAAATAGGGCTTTGCAACAAAATCAGTTCATGCCAGCAGATGTATTTACTAGATCACAAAGCAGTGAGGCTCCTACAGTGTAGTTGCTTCTTCAAGGATGGATGTCCCATTCCTGGCAATGTTCAAGGTCAGGCTGGATAGGGCTCTGAGCAGCCTGGTCTAGTGAAAGTTGTCCCTGCCCATGGCAGGAGGTTTGAAACTAGATGATCTTTAAGATGCCTTCCAACCCAAACCGTTCTATGATTCTTCAAGGCATAGTTTGAAAAGCTGAGGAAATTTCCCTTTTATCCTTCCTGCCTTCTCTGAACAATCAAAGACCAAGTGCAATCTGGAAATGTAGTAAAAAAGTATATAAAGCACCTTGAATTCCTCACAGCATTATCCAAATTAAAAGCATTCAGTGATTGTCAGAGGTTGCATGTTGATCCCCACTGGTACTTCCTATATTAGACATCTATGAAATACAGGACTTGTATCATCTCAGTCTTCAAGTATTTGAGCATGAACATTATTAGGGGCTTTACTTTTGTGAAACAACAAAACCTGAGCAAAACCAGTTTTCTGATAGTCCCGTTCATCTCACTTATCCTGGATTCAGCCCATCAGAAAGCTGAGATGCTCTAATGGGCAGTGATACCTCACTTGACTCGGTTTGAGGGAGAAGCTTGTGCTCAGAGACTTCTCAGCAGCAATGTGTGATGGAAGATCTGTTTTAGATTTTGCACAGTGACGTTCATAGGGGCCATCTCCAAATCAGCACCCACCTTGAGGAAATGCTGTGAGGATCTCTTTGCCTTGCAAAGGATGGAGGTTTCCCAAAGCCTTCATGTTCTGACAGTGTCTGGCCAGACTTCACAGCCCACTGAGTGTTGCATCCAGTCTGGTGCAGTGAACAATATCTGATGTGCACAGTCTACTAGCACAGCAGAAGCATCTGCTCACTCAGAATCAGTTTCTCCTGTGATACTTAAATTTTTGCCCAGTTGCCATTGAAAGCAATATGGCTAACTGAAAAGTTCAGTGGCTGTTTTTTGGGTTTTTTTTTCAGCACTGTTAAGAGCAGAAGATTATTTTACTCACAACATGTCTTCCATCCTTCTCTTTACCTCTGACAACAACATTCCTGTTCCAAACTGCTGAGTTATTTTTGCTGAAAATTTCAAGAAAAATAAGCAATTTTGTCAGGCATTGAGAAAAAGAATACAGTCAGAAAAAAGAAAACCTGTAGTGGACTGAGGACTATGGGGAATTCTTGCTTTATTTGATCTAAAGCAGCCTCTGCGACTTCCATTCCAATTACTGTTCCTTTTTGACAAATCAAGGATAACCGATGTAGAATTAAACCACTTGGGAAGAAGAATAAATCACAGTCATCAGGCTGCAGAGTGCTTCATTAAGTAAGATAATCTATCAGCTTTATATAGGTAAAAACCAGAAAAAAATTGCCTTTCAACCAAAGCAGTCCTGAGGGGAGAAGGCAACATCAGTGTATAGTATTCAGTGACTGACAGGATGGAGCTACAGGCTTTGGTTATGAGATCTCAGACCTCAGCAGGGTACCTGCTGCTTGTGGCTATCTCAGATCTGGCCTCCCAGAGTACATATGGGCTATGTACTAGTCAGGGCTTCATCATAATGCAAAAGAGCACAGGACTGATGTCAGAGGCTGAGAAGGGATAGGAAACTGAAGAGTTGAGCAGGTGGTCAGAAGATGTGGAGGAAAGGTGGGAAAGAGGGTAAAGGATCCCATAAGGTGAAAAAGATGATGGCCTAAACAACAGATAGAATGAAGATGTGAAGGATTAAAAATAGAAAAAGAAAAAGCAAACCAACAGCGCTACCTTCTACTACTACTTTGATCAGGAAAAGCTCCTTGATCTTAGCTGAGAATTCTTTGGTCTTGTAACACAAGTAGGTGGTGAGAGTGGAGTGAGAGAAAATAAAAAGCCTGGGTGACATTCTCAGAGAGGTACATTTTGTTTAAGAACTATGATAGTTGAGGCAGAAGGTGGTTTTTAGTTGTGTGAGATGTGATGGGGCAGGGGATGTGTCAAGTGGAACAAGAGGACCAGACATGTTGCTGATATAAGTGCTGCAGATTTAGCAACCCAATCCTAGTGAGGTGGGATGGGGAGGAGGGATGTGCTCTTCTTACCAGGAATGTCTCCTTGCACTGTTTCAGTTATTGCTGAGGCAAATGATGCTGCAGGATGGGAAAGAGGAGTGAGTGGATTGATGCTTCCATTCCCACTCTGGATGTGGGCAAAATGGGTATGTTTTCTTGGTTATTTATTGGTCTTGATGCTCAAGGAAAGTTATATCCTGATAGCTGAAGAGACTGAAATCTTTCATATGAAGTACAATCAGACATTTTAAGCTTCTGTGGTACTGAGGTTCTCCAAGGGCTAGTTCTGAGAATAAACAAGCAGGCCTCTCTTCATGATTATTAGATTCAATGTGTTGGTGATGTCACAATTTTATTTCAATAATTAAACTGAATCTATATATCTATGTTACATACTTGAAACAGTTGTCAGAAGATGACTTAACTTTCATCAAACTGAATTCAAAGTAGCAGTGTACACCACTATTGAAATTCATCCCTGTGCCCTACCAATTCCATTGGTTTTCCAGATCTATGAATATTTCTCTTTTCTTCCATCTCTGGTTTTAAATATAAACAGATGGAGGACTTAGAAAAAAAAAAAACAAAAAGGAAATTCTGTATAGTTTCTAGCTATGGATAAATACCCAGATAAAGTGTCCTCAATAGATTAAAGAAGTAAGCTCTTAAGAAGCTTATCTAGCCTCATCTCCTACTATTTGACCTTTATTTTTTTAAAGAATTAACACTGATTTGATTTTTTCCTGAAATCATTTGCTTCCAGAATGGTCTGTCTTTACAATGTGTGGCTCTACCTGCGTGTGCTGATGAATAGAGGACAGTTCAACCACCACTTCAAATACTGGAAGAAGGGGTGAAACAGGGAACAAATCAGAATACAGATAATGTGAGATGCTGAAAGCTGATGAGGCAGTAGGGAAACACACAGATCTTGGGCTAGCATATGTCTGATAGCAAAATGCTTTATCACTTAGAGGAAAGAGTGAGGATGGGGCACTGAACTTTGCTGTACTTTGGTCCTTGTTGCACAGAGAAAAATCAACATAAACTTTGGTATACTACCAAACTGTCTGAAAAAGTAAATCTGCAATTTTGAAATAGTGGGTCAAAACTTGCATGAACTCATTCAGGGCCTGAAAGCTTTAAAATGAGCTCATTTGGAACAGGAACTCAAATATCCCAAGACACCCAACCAGTATATATCAGCACCGCTAACTTCCAGACTAAGCCTGTAAACTGGGCAAGACAGATCCACAGTGGAAAACGGCTGTCCTGGTAATCCAGAAGCTTCTATAGTCCCACAGAGCTATGCATAAGGAAGAAATGGTGTAGGTTTATAAGAGGCAAGGAGATGCCCTTCTGCAGTGTGAATGCAAGTCCTCTTTGAACTTTCTGGTGCTGAAAGTTTCCCTGAAAGATGAGAAAACCTTTTGTATGATGGAAATGAATGTTAGCTATATGCCTCAAAGAAGTAAAAGATGTGAAGGCTCCCTTGTGTGGAGCCGAGATAAAAGCTTCAATTAAAACTTTTCAGAAAGTCAATATAATGAACACTGACATATCTGTATAGAGGCCTGCTTAAAAGCTTTCACCTGTATCAACAGATGTACTCTTCTTCCCACAGGAAAAATTAAGAGAAAATTCCCATTTGTGGTAGTCCATTTGGGGCTTTAGTGTATGTGTTTGTAACCATTTGTTCACCACAAGACTAAGAATGTCCTATCCCATTTGGACAACTCTGCTTTGTTTCCAACCCTGTCAGCAAATCATGCTTGAGGAAAGATTTCTCATATATCCAGTTACTCATTAGCAACTTTACAGATCTTGGGTTTTTTTGCTTGCATAATTTCCTTTAACTGACAAGCTGCTGAAACTGGTGAAAGTTGCAGCTGGACCAGTAAATAGCAAATCTTGCTGGTCTTATTTAATTTTCAGTGATGGCAGCTTATCATTATTTTGTCACTCTGTCATGATGGTCACTGCAGAAACCAAAAAATCTGAAGAACTGGAGTAATCATAGAGCATAAGAATGACATGTACTCTATTGTGGCAAAGCCTTTGAAAATTTGTGTTTGAAATTAACTATGTAATATGGTCTTCAGCAAAGTTGTGTGACTCTAAAGTAGCCACAACAGTATCAGCCAACAAAGTATATGAGAAAGTCATAGATTTTTAGGGATTAATTCAATGCAGGAAGAAACACCTTCTATGACCACATTACTCTGTTTTGAATGGGAAACTAAGCTCTATGACAACTCTTCTAAAACAGCTAAGAAGGTTTATGAGAAAAGAGTAAAGCAAAGTTTCTGTAAATTAATCAGAACTACATTTTGAAAACAGTGGGAATCAGATGGTAATACAACTGCTAGGAGACTGTCTAAATGTCTAAGTGCATGTGTACATTGAAGAATTGGGTCATAAGGGATCTGGCTATTCAAACTCTCATTGTAAAAGAGAGACAGCTACTTAGAAGTCTATTTCTCTGAGCTTTCATCAAGGGATAAACATAATGCCATACAGTATTTTTGATGTCATCCAAGAGGAAATATATACAGAACTATGTAGTTTAAAACACAGATTAAAAATACAGTTTAAAACACAGTTTTACCGTTTGGATAAAAATCATAAGCTAGTGAATTGACCTCAGCTTCTGTATCATGCAGAAGTGATTGATGCTCTTATTGGTGGCATGGCAGCAAATCCTGCTGTGGGGTGAGGCTTCTTTGGGCACTCTCTGGCTTGGGCCTTCAGGTGAGCCACCCAGGTGCCTCCCCAGGATGTAAGGATGCCCAGAGAACACCCAGGTCAGAGTAGTAACCTCAGCCAGGCTGAAGGACTTACCCATGAGTGCAAACAAGAGAAATGGTCCCAAAGGCCAGTTTACACTCACCATGACTTTGCTCATGCTAAGGTTACATTCCTGTGTTACCCCAGGAATGACTTCACTGAACTTCTGTGGGACTATTTTACAGAGCTAATCTTGTATGCAAGTATTTGAAGACCCACCTAGAGAAGTTCACTCCAGCAGAGAGGGTTATTTGCCATCAGTCATGATTTAAAGACTTAACAGGGCCATAAATGATGCATAACTTTTTACACAGGTTGTATACACACATATGCACTTCAATAGCATACTTAGTGCTATTTGAAGTATTTATAGAAGTGTTTTGCATTTTGTGGTGAACTAAAAAACAAATAAAATAATCTGTGGTTCAGCTGATATCTCAAAGGGATATTTAGAAGTTTTACTACTATTTCCCCTAAGGCCCTTCCCATGATAGCTGCAATACTGAGACATAGAAGGTTAATTAGTGAATGTTTGTAAAGGACTTTTAAGATGAAAAGCTTGTTTTCTTTATTTTTTTTCCTCTTTTTTTCCCTTTTTTAGTTTTTTTAGGTTTTTTGAGCTAAACATTCTGATGTTTAGCTCAAAAATGTGGGATTTCTGTCAGCCTCTGCTTTGCATGCTGCACTTGAAGTGGTTTGCTATGAATTCATTTTGCTGCCAGATTTTCAATAATTAGTTTATCTGCTTTACCTGCTGCTGCCTTTTGCCATGCTGCCCTCTCCCCCCTGGACCAGCACTACTGAGGGTTCTGGCTGATGTAGGAGGACGCTGGGTCCAAGTGCTACCCTGCACAACACCAGCAACCCCACGGTGGGCCAAGTGAAAGAAACTCATTCTTTCTAACTCCATCAGAGGTACTCCTTTACTTCAACAAGCAACAGAATCATAACCCTGCAACCCAGGAAATGAATGGTGCTCATTGAACAAGATCTGTGGGGCCAGCTCTTCTCATCTACAAAGGCAACCCACACTGGCATTCTGCTTAATAGAATACACCTTAACCATGCAAGAAAAAAATGACAGCAGCTCTGTCTCAGGCAAATTTGACAAAACCTTCTTTCCAGGAAATCCAGTACAAAATACCAATATTTAAAGAGTGCATCTTATTCATTTAAACACAAGAGCTCAGCAGCAACAACAGGCTTTGAGTCTAATTCTTTAAGCTTCTTGCTGTTTCAATATAAAAACTTCACCTTCTCTTCACTGAACACATTAGGTTGTTCTTTATCTACACCTATGCTTCCTCAGGAACTGGAAGAAGGCAAAGAGCACTCTCCTTTGTCAGACGACTTGGTTTACTTTCACATTCAGTAAAATTAGCTAATGTTTTTCTACCAGCAATCTTGAACAGCCAAATTTATTAAGTTTTCATTAATCAGACCACTGTAGTATAGGAAAATTTCATACCTATATAAGTGGGTTTATGAAACAGCTGAAAATATGGTTTGGGGCATTTCCATATTTGAATGTGTTTATAGCTGAGACTTGAGGATACCTTGGGAAGATGCAAACAGCAACCATTGGACTTCATCTTAGCCACTGCTAGTTACTTGACTGCATGTTGCTTTATTTGCCTGCATTGCTTTTGCATAGGGTGAAATGCCCCTTCCCTATAAGAAAAAATATCCAGAGGATTATGACAAAAACCCACCACTAGAACAAACCAGTGGCGTTACTGAGTTTATATTGGGTCAGAGCAATGTGCAGACTGAGAATTTTATAAAATGAAAAAAAAAGTAAATGTAAAATTTCATTTTACAAAATAATAATAAAAAAGGCTTTTCTTTAGCAAAGAGCTGAGAATCCTCTTTAGCCTAATCTGTATTGAAATATTTAATTTAGAGCAATATGATAGCATATCATAGGGAAGGCATCTATAATACATAAATATTTATCCCTCTTTTTCTTGAAATTATATTATAAATTATCACTATTAATTTATTGAGCTCTGATTTCCCAGCACATATGGGTAAGCAGTTTCTCTATATTTATGTTTTCAATATAAAGAGTGTCCTCATTAGATATTTCAAGGCAAAAATCATGATCAATATAACAGAAGACAAGCCATAAATTTGTAAACTGATAAAAAGCCCTGCTGGCTCAGTGGCTGTAAACCAGCAGGGTTACATTCAGACCCTTTTGTGTTATACTTAGCAGAGCTGAAGCAGCCCTAGCACCAGGAACTAACTCTTCTGCTTGGTGAACAGGAGTGACTTGTCAAAAATGTTTCCAGAGTAGCTGGAGCCAGGGTTTCCCTCAAATTTCTATCAGTATTATTAAAATTCTGTCTGGGCATTCCATATAGAAAAAGATCTTTCCCAGTGGCTAAGAAGTAGGTGCTCAATGAAAGCACGTAGAAGAGAAGGCATCCACAGTCTTGGGATAACTCAGTTTATGATGAATCTATTTATTCATTTCCTGATAGCCTCTAGGTAATTTTTTTGTTGGTGTGAGAAAGCATAAGTTTCAGTCATGATCATTAACTGAGTTTGAAATAGATTTTAATAGAACAGCAGTCTTTCATCCAAGAAAGTTTTCTAAACAAACATTTTGAATAACTTCAATACACAGTAATCCAGGATTGAGGACAAAATATCATCTCTGAATCCATTAAAGACTCCTTGAGGTAATACCTTCTCTATGTAAGCAGGTGATAGGCTTGCAAAATAGGAAATTGCACCCTGCAAGAGGATATATATACGTGCCTGTGGCTTCTTCTACCCACTATGTGAATGTTTTTGCATGGAAATGTGAAACCAGAAGACTACACATCCAGCATATCTCTTCAGAAGGCACACTTGGGATCTTTTTTCCCCAAAAAATCTAAGGGTCTGATTTCAAAGGGACCTCACGTGCTAAGTACCTACAAAACCTTGCTAAGAAACACACAATGCACAAAACAGCCTGCAGCCTATATGTCATTCAGCAACAGAGCTAATACTTGTGTAATTGCACTGGCCCTTTGATAAAGAAACTATAAAAGGCTGCCATCACCTCAGCTTAAGTCGTAAGCATGGGCTCGAAAATTGTCTTTTGTAGGTACATCCTCCAAACTGTCTCCTGCTACAGCCCACACTTCTTCTCACTTCCAGACAGGACCTACAGTCACTTCTCTTTCTGCAGCACTTCCCCATATGCCCCTTGCTACATCATCTTCCACTAAAGTAATACAAGTCCAAAAGATCATCCAAGAAGCAAATCTACCCAATCCTGTCCAAAACATCTCCAGAGGGCTCAAACCTCTCTTCCAAAACAAAATAACCACACGTATAAAGGGATCAAGCTAATAATTTAGGAAATAAAATGCTCTTTGTGTACATGTGCCTTTGGTCACTCAACCATGACCAAATTCTGCTGCAGATGTATTTTAAAGAAAATACCTGTTTTCCCAAGTCTCTGACACACCTCTTTTTAGCTCAACTGTCCACTCACGTTTTCTTCTCATCCCTATAAAATTTGCACTTCTTCTATCCTGAGAGCCCTTTACAGTCCTGCCAACACCTATTTGCTCCCTCTTCTTTGGCCATCCCACACTAGGCCAGGTTGTTTCTTTCTCTCACTCCTTTTAAAGTTAAAAAAAAGGTTTTTTTATTACCTGTGTGTAACAAGCTTTCCTACCTCCCAGGGCCCTTGTAAGACTAAATATCAGTCACATATTATGAAACAGACAAGGTCACCTCCCTTCAAGGTCTCTTCAGGGTTTCTTTGGATAGTCTGAAAGTGTGTGGATAGCTCCACCTGCACCCTCTTGCTCCTTCCTCTGGCTTCCCCCTTGTAAACCACCCTGGTTTCCTGGTGGAAATCCTGTGATGGAGCTGGCCCAGCTACCAGTATTTCAACAGCCTCATCTCTGCTAAATAATTATTTTAAGCTTTCTAGTGAGCATTGTTCCTCTGGGAGAAGTGACCTATTGATCTGCACCAGTTTCTATTGAAGGGAAGTATTAGAAAGCCAGTGCAATTAGCATGCTGACAAGGCTGCTTACAAAGATGAATTTGGAGTTGGTCTTACTTCTAATAACTATTGCCTAATCATATTTGGTTTAATTACATATAGATCACTAATTCTCCCAGAAAATGCCTGGTGCCTGCCTGCCTTTTTGTGTTGGTTTCAAGTGCCCATTGTAGGCAGCCTGACCATCAAGTGACTGTGAAGGTGTCCCTTGCTGCTGCCTCCCCTGTGGTGGTGAAGGCCTTGTAGGTATACAAAGTCTTCCTCATCAGGCTTTGATAGGAGACAGCAGCCTGATTTTTGGGAGGACAGCAACTGTGTGTGCGCTCTTTTTCTGTTACATATTGTTATAGACACATGCCTCAGGGGCATGTCCATTGCTCTCTGCTCCTAAAATTCCCAGGTTTTGGCACACAGACATTTTGCTACTTTCCACTGTTGATACAACTCATGCCTGATGGAAGCTTGATTTGTTAGCTTAGCACTCAAAACCCAAGAATAATTGAAAGTCTCGCTTGTTTACAATTCTGTTCCAGCATCGTTATTCACAGCAGCAAAATGTAAAGTGGCCAGATTTCTTAGGCAGATCCCCACTGGATTCTAAACCAATAAAACAAGTACTAGAAATAATCTTGCATTAGGAAGCCCCAAGGGCTAGTACACTAATTTTTAAAAGTATATGGAGGCAGCGTTTGCATTAGGCAAAACCATGGCTTTTCTAAAATTGCCATTTACTGAAAATAGCTTTTTTGCTTCTGCATTGTGTTAAACCCATGCTGGAGCATTCCCATAAGATACAAAAAGGCTGGATGAAGGATTCTCCCTACCAGCAGTATAATGATCACAAACCAAACATGAACCTACATCTCTTTCTTCTGACACAGCCCATGTGCATTACTTTAAGATTCTTCACAGCCTCATCTGCACAATATTGCTTTTCTTGCAAGACATGAAGAAACCCAGTAACTGAGAATTGGGGAGATAGAATTATTTACAGTAACATGCACAAGAGCTTGTGAGGGCAGGAGGATGTCACACTTGTTATGGTGCTGTCACTTGTACACTTGTCACCAAGGGGTATGGTCGTGTCCTTTGCATGTACATTGCCACGTCAGACATCTGCTCTGCGGTGCATGCAATTGTCTTGAAAGTCTGCTAAAACTAAGCTGCCAAAGAGAAGGATTAATTTTCAATTGGATCAGTGCAGCGACCCTTTCTAGCAGCATCCCATACGTAGGTTGGATTAAATGTACCATGAACCTGTACTCCAAATGGACTGGAAAATAAAACTCCTACGCAAGCTCATTTTTTCAGCTTGGTTTGCTGAGAGACCTATTTTAAAGCTATGTGCACTCTGGACAGAGTTCCTTCCTTCCAAGAGAGGGCACCATTAGCTTTCCTTCTGGTGCTCTTTGAAGCAGGGGTGATAGGAATAGTCCCAGAGAGGCTTTGCAAGCTTGGATTCCTTTTGGAAATCTCAAATAGCTGCAGATGTGTTCTACAAGTGCCCCATAGGATGTCTGGCCACAGGGGCAAGGGCTGTGCCTGAAGGATCCCACCACTGTGCTGTGCCAGAGTTGCATTCCCATGACATTTATGCCTAGCCAGGCTTGGTTTGACCTGGCATGGCCTGGTCTCCATGGGCAGCAGTAGAGGTTACACATTGCTATATTTCTTAGCCACAACCAGCAAATTCTCACAGAGATCCTCAGCTTTTGATGATTGTACAGGCTCCAAGAGCTAGATGGGAATCTATACAACCAGCTGCAACCCTTACTAGCTGTACTTTGGCTTGCTAAATCAGTGCCAGGACAAACACTGCTAAATAACAGCTGTCTGTGAGACAAGGATATCCATCTCTTGTATCATCATTGCTTCTGTCTGAGAGAGACAGTGTCCAGTGAAGTCTAGTGCAATCCATAAGTCTGTGTGCTTTAAAAAAGAAAAGGAAAAAAAGGTGCAAACATACAATACGCACATACAATACAAGATAAAGATGATCAACACTTACCTGCTGTGCTATTTCTGAGCCGGTTCAGTTTCAGGGCTGTAACTCACTGAAGAAAGCAGTCCCTGAGGTTAACACACACACACATTAAATAACATTCCTTCTGCTCTCTTTAGAAAGAAAACAGGTTTTCCAGTAAAAGGATTTCTGCAACAAGAGCTCTGGTGTTGACCTTCACACAGATTGTGCTTATTAGAGAGATTTCAATTCCCAACAAACAATTTAAAGCACCACCTAATCTGCAATTCCAGCTCCTCTCTCAAATAAACAGCAATAATTCACATTGTGGGATTGGGACCTTACTTCCTCCATTTATACTTACACATGGGCTCCGAGCAGGCCACCTCATGATGTGGGGAGCAAGATCAGCCACCTCACTGAGCACTCTGAGCAGGGCATGTCCCTTTGTGCCTGCCATGGTACCCCTCCCTCCTGAGGGATCTGCCATGGCTCTGATGCAGGTGGGTGCTGACAAAAGAACTGAGCCCATCTCAGACAGCAAGCATAATGCCACTCTAAGGAAGCCAAGTCACCTCCATTGCTGTTCCCACCCCCTCCCTTTGGCAATTGCAAGCCCCCTTTCTTGCCAGACCCATGCCTGGTACAAACACCCCTTATCAAATGCTGCTGCAGGAGCATTGCCCCAGTCAGCGACCTTAGGACAAGAATGAACAAGGTCATTTGTGACAAGTTACTGCTGAAATGTGACTGTCTCAAAGAGTGATGGTGAAGCCCTCCCATGTTCAGTGCTGTAGAAGGCATGTGGGTCTGTCCCAGGTGCCATGGTAGGTGGTCCAGCTGTGGCTGTGGGCTTCCTCAGGCCACATTATCTTTTACTGGCTCCCTTGTACGTTTCTGATGTGTTCTGATGTAATTATTGGGCATTCAGATAGTTCCCCAAAGACTGGCTTAGTTGTTTTCCTGGGTTGAGGTCAGGAGTGCCAAAGGGTAAGGCTTCCTTAGGGCTGCTGTTATTAATGATGGAGCCTCTTGAAGAGACTTGTACTCCTCTCCTATCTTTTAATAGCAATTTTCTATATCTTATCTTAATCTGCCATATCCTGTGCAGGCAGATAGGGAGGGTAAACTGCAGCTGTGTTTCTTTGGCTGTCTTCTATTCTTGCACCCTCTGTCACTTTTCTGTTTATTTGAAGTTGACTGCACTGAACCCAGTGGAATTTCTGAATGCTCATCCTTCCCAAACACCCACGCCTTTCTATACTTATACCATTCTTGGTTTTAAGTTCCTCTCTTTTAGTGCTTTGAAAGTGGGATTTAGCAAGTCAGGGTCCTCACCTCTCTGGGGTAAATACAGAGGCATTGCTCTGCCTCTGTCAGATACAGACAACAGCAGTTTCCTGTCTGATAAGGACTTTTAGATTACAAGTTGCTTTCTGATCTTCACAGAGGAGGTGCAGAGATGTACAATGTATATTTCAATTTCCTTCTTGATACTAATTATTCTTCAGAGCAATACTAACTTACCTAGAATCTTCTCAAGGCAGCTGATTTGGAAGTCAGGGGGAAGGAAATCATATGCCAAAATAGCAAATATTTATTTAATTACTTTTATTAAAATAAAAATATCATGCATTAATACTCATTAAACATTTCTGAGAACCAGTAAAATGAAGATTAAGACTACATAATTTCTGCATAAAATAGGTTGAGCTGGTAAAACATGCAGCCTACATACTGGAAGGGACTGGATGGAAAGATGAAAACAAGAAAGGTGCTGTTGTGGCTTTTTTTTTTTTTTTCTGTGTACAAAATTCATCTATTAAGACAAAAATTATTTCATTTACTAATTGTGATACCAGGGACCTATCCAGGCTGAATGCATACTGACAGTTCCAGCTCCTCTCTTCTTTAGTGTCTTGCCAATGCAGTGTATTTTGCTCTGTTACAATTAAGACCCTGCAATTCCTTTAATCTTTGTCTGCCACATGTTCCACCAGTTAGATATAAACACCCATACTCAGGGTACACTGGGGCTTCATTTGGCTCCTTTTGCTAACAGAATTTCTCTTCCTGCCTAGTATAGTACAATAATTTAAGTCATCAGTGTGACTCTGGTTGAGACTTTATTTTGCCTTAGCTATGCACTTTGGAAATGGCCAACACTATGGCTTCATATGCCACATAGATCAGCTTTTGAGGGATTGCTTTCACTCTGCTTCCGCTCTTGTCATGGAAGTGAAGTGGGAACCTGACACACAAAAGAGCAGCTTTTTTTAGGGCCCTGATAAGCAGCACCTGGGCTTTCGTATTGCACTTCCATTGGTCACAAGGCTTGCCTGTATTATTGCTCACATTATGAAACTCCTGCACTGTGCACGCAGAGAGTCAAAGAGTCTTGAAGAGAGGAAAGAGTGCTGTTACTAGCTTCCCTAAGCTCTGGATAAATCCCCAAGGTGACAAATTTTACCAGAAAAAAAAAAATCTAAGTCCATCAAAAAAGAACCCTTACTGTGAGTTCTCCTCTGGCTACAAGCTACAAGCTAGCCACTGCTTTTTGTTCCCCTCAAATACAACAGTATATTACAATAAAAGTCCTCCAAAAATTAAAAACAATTAAAAAGAATAATATACACCTCATTTTTTCATCGCTCATATACAAACAATCTTTGATCAACAGTATAAACCATTAAACCATATAAAAGTCAAGAGTTTCTTATTTTACAAATAGTGCTTTCATAGTTGAGTAACTTTACAATGCTGTGAGGGTACCATCTGTATGTATGGATATATTGCTTGACAGTTTATTAAAACCAAGTCATCATACCTCATATTCAGTTGATTGCATCAATACAAAGCAGCCTAAAATGGGCAATGGATCCATAGGATCTCTGATTATTGTGAGGGATTTTCAAAAATCACTCAACATTAGCCTTTTTTTATACTCTCAGTGTAATCAATTTAAACATCCCATTAATTTCAAGGAGAACACTATTAGGAATGTAGGATTAAAAAAGCAATGTAGGTATGTGAGCCAAGCCTCCTACCATTGTAGACAAACTACTTGGATTATTCCCTTTAATAAAATATGAGGGTAACATTGATGGTGGTTGCAAATGCACATTCTCCAGCTAGCTTGTGGGAGGTAAGGAGAAGAATCTGGATAAATTCCAGCCTGACTGGAAATGATGTACTGTATTGGTTGTGTAGGAACAACACCTTCTACCAGTCCCGTTGTTAGAGGAATTTCAGGACCTGTGCTGCTGCACATCCAGACAGCCTCATCTGCACCATGTTAGAAGATGACAGCAAAGTCAATGAAACACCAGCTCCAAATCTTGGCTGAAGGTGTTCAGCCTTCTGACTGCTGACTTTATCAGTGCAACAAGTGCTGTGTCTTTTGCCAGGCAGGTCTTCAGTTACTAGTTTTTCCCCTTGGGAAACCCATTTTTGGATGCTGCTGAGGGCTTATCTGGACCACTACCTGTAGTACAGCCAGCTATGACTGTAATTATCTCTCCCTGCATAAAAAGAAGGGGTTGCACCAACCCACAATTCTCAGTCCACATGGCCATGGTAATAGATGTGGTGATCTGCCTAATACCAGACATCAAATGTAGGCAGGAGACATGGCAGAAAGCAAAGCATATCATGGAAGCTCTGTGATTTCAACTCCCCTGCATAATTAAAGTAATACATAACCAAAAGAGTTAAAGTCTCACTGCCTGCCTACACACTTCCTCATACAAAAAAGTTACTTCTTCGTGTCTCATCTTCACATCATTGTATTTTTTCCTGATACTGAGCCAAACTATCATGCATTTGCTTCTTTTTTTCTTGGCTGTGTCTCTGTTTAGATATTGCATTAAGTGCAATACAGAGTAGAGGTTGTAGGTTTGGCCCTGAAGTGATACATGGTCCTGATACTCAGTTTGGTTTTCTATGGACGGACCTCACCCTCAGCCAAACTCTCTTGGCTCAGTGGAGGTCTGACCCCACCCCAATGAAGGGTGGAGCTCTGTAGCTCTTCTCTATAAAAAGAGGCTGTGGAAGTGGTGATAAATACCTTATTCCTTTAAAGCAAGAAAACAAGATGTTACATCTTTGGTCCTAATGCAGCCCATTTGACAAGCTACTGGAAGGTGTCAAGTTTTTCTTTTGTATAAACTTTTTTTTTCTACTATTTTCTTTATTATTTAAAAAGGCTCCTTGAAAGTCGTATGTCAGAACAAAGAGGGAACAATTATAAAAAGAAAGCTAGAAAATGGGATCCCAATATAAAAATTTGAACAAGTGGTAATAAAACATTACAAAGCACTCTTGCTAAGTGTTATACACAGAGTCTGACATTTCACAAGTATACAGTTTCCACCAAGAAGAAGGACACAGGTACATTTTCATACTTTGTCCTGATCCAAGTGTTTACTCATAGAGAAACTTTGGGGGAAACAATGGCCAGAGTACCGTAATTGCTCATTTGAGAGGCAGTGGTCATACTAACAGAAAACGTTCAACACTGAATGTGAAAAGTGAATGCTTGTCTGGAAACGCAAAGTGTCTTCTTGGCACCTTGGAGCACCCGCAGACAGACCAAGAACACCACCTTGTGATATTTCTTCAAGCTGTTTGGGGTCCTGTGACATTGTTGTAATAACCCTAACCACGTTCCCAGGGAAGAGAAGAGATACCCCTTGCAGCATGAATGCCATGAAGATTGGTTTTCACACAAGCAACCTCTGCAGCCCCCTTCACATCAAGCTAGGAGCAGGGACAGGAGCACCTGTACCTGTAGGAACAGTCAGTGGCCTCACTGATGTCCCTGTGCAAACTCAGCAGCTGTCTCAGGTATGGATTGGTCAGCTGCAGCCCTTCCCTGGCATTTTTCTCCCTATAGAAGCCTCTTCCTTTCAAACAAGTCACAGGACCACATTTTCTAATGCTAGGGCAGGATTTAAGTTGTGGTGAGGTTGGTGGGATGGGGCATCACCTTGAAGCATTCCAGAAACCACCATCTAGTTCCAACCGCTCTCTCTAAAAAAGCTGACTTCAGTGTTGACTGTCAGCTGGGAACAAAAGCAGGCCCCTGGCCCCTGGATGAATTTACTCGACAGAATCAATTGCAACATGAAGAAAATTTCCCAGGTCAACTCCCTTTTGCAGCAGAAGAAAACAACCCAAGGCCCACAATGAAATCAAGTGCGCTGACACTGCACACAATCACTGGAAAACATCAAAGTAAGATGAAGACTCTTGACTTATGTTTTCATACACTTTGAAGTTATTAAAAGTCTTAAATTATTATTGCAAAAGGAGTTCAGTAATAACTCCTGCTTTATGATAGATGCTAAGGACTAACTCGTGTTTTATTTTGCCATACATGAGAAATACAGTAAAAAGGGAAATTTCACCTTTCTCAAGTGGTAAGACTGTTAGCTTTTAGAGGAGGCTTCAGAATGCTACATTTCCCTATTTAGCTGTGTCTTTAAAATCAGCCTTTTCTACTCATACCTCCAGCTGACCTTTCAAGTTATTTCTGGATGTTAATTTATGCTGCTTAACCATGTTCTCCTGTATGAATGCCTATGATCTGCTGGGGTCTCCTTGCTGTTTATTGTGCAGTGAGCTGCAATGGGAAAACCAGGACATTTCTGCTGCTTACTTGTTGGGTGGTTGGGTTGGGTTTGTTGTGGGTTTTTTTTTTTTTGCTTTTTTCTTTTTAATCCTGGTGGAAATGATTTGGCATATTGCAATTGTCTGTTACCCTGTGAGCATCACCCTGCATAGCACCTGTGCTTCCAGCCACAGCCAGTCGCTGCACAGTCCATCTGCTTCCTGTGCCACTGTATCTGCCCCTGCAGGCACTACCTAGTTTTTATTTTTTGCTGGCTTTTGAATCATTACTGAGCTGCCAACTTAAAAATCATGGCTTGCAGGATGCCTATTTACCAGAAATACTTCACAATACATAGTTGATCCTACCAATCTGGAATCTAGATTGGTATCAACAGTTGGTGGTCCTGCATTCTCTTTCTTCCTTTTTTCATCAAAACCATCACATTCAAAGAGAGATGTTATTTAAAACTTAGATTGCTTAATTTTTAGATGCATCTCCTTGTTTCTAGCAATGAATTGTTACTGAATCCCTCCTGAATTGTTTAAAAAGGGCAAGTGTTAACCTCTATTTGTGCTACATAATGCTGGTGGTAGAGATTGCTATTTCTCAGTGGCTTTCTTGTTTTAGCTAACAGATTAAACAGACTGAAATCAGTAAATTTCTTTGTGCAGTAGTGTTTGAAAGATTTTGTGGGAGAACATGCACTATGTGTTTTTCTAATGTTCTGCTTGGAGACATAATAGATTCAGCAAATTGAAAAATTTTCTGTGAATTCTCTTAAGATCTTTTTTTTTAGTTTTATGTACATTTCTGCCAGGATGGTGGGTGGGGAAAAGCAGCACTGCCTGTGCGCACATGTTGCACACTTGTGAGAGCAACACAACAAATCTGCTCCCAGGAATGCAAGGAGAAATCTGCCGCTAATTGGATGGGGAACTGAATTTTGGTTACTGTTTTAAATAAAAGCCACTGATAATCCAGGTCAAACATTGCATCATCCACACTGCTGTGTCTGGGACTTGGGCATGGTGAGACACATCTACTAAACAGAACAATCTCTGGATTCTGACCCAACATGCCACTTCACCCTGTACCGTAGTGGGACCCATGAGCTGCACACATATAAAACTGCTAATGCATGTTACTTAATAAAGGGCTCATTTAACATGACTGAAGGTCTCCTTTCCTCAGTAAATCTGTAAAAACAGTGCTTTAAGGATTTGCTGCTTGATCCTGGTCTTCAGATGCAATACTTAAACTAAAACACATAATGATGTATTCAAAACACAGCAGTACCATAAATTTGACTGTTTCTTGCTACTTAATATAGACTACAAATCCTCTCCCAGTCAGCTGCTTATGCTACCCTCAAGCAAGTTGCCAACATTCAACTAGTTAAGGGCCTTCATATCCAAATGACAGTTTGCTTTCTGATCTGGTGTTTGATTAAAATAGTATTGCCAAGCTGCTGGTGGGATGCATCTAAAGGAATGACTAAATTCACACTTTAGGCACTTTCCTCCTCCTACATCATAAGAAATGTTAGTGATGGAATAATTTTATGGGTCACTGGAAAGACCAGCTTTTTTTGCTGCTGTGACTGATTTATACTATCAAGCCAAAATCTTACCCTGGCCTTGCCTGCCTGTACCACACTAATAACCAGAAGATGATGCTGCATATTTCAAAGAAGAAGTAGGCAACCCTGTACTTCAGAAGAGGGAGGTAGTATTTTCCATCATTCCAGACTATTCTTTCTTTCCTTAATTCATTCTCTCTGCTCCTCCTGCATTGCCAGGATAGTAACCTCAAAGGGACATGTAACCAGGCCCAGCCTCTGCTCCAGAATAGGACAACAACTGGCAGTATTTTGCCTTGAAGTGAGTGAAGTGTACTACTTAGACACCCCTTTTCTTTGCCAAATGTATAAGGGAGAATTTCTTTCTGCTTTGAGCCTCCTTAAAAAGGGAAATAAAGCTGCTCAGCTAGAGCTACCTGTGTTTCTTGCCTTAGTCAAGTTTAATTTAGTATAGTTCTTCCAGTCTGTCTGGTGAGTGCTCCAATTTGCCACTATTTGCATTTCCTTGACATTTAATTGAAGTCTGTTAAACATTATCTGACACTTCATTTTTCAGTTACGGCAACATCTTTAACAGTTTTGTTGAAGAAGAAAGGCATTTTGACAACTTGACAGCTGCATAAGGGATCTGAACAAAACCAAAAGTTTTGGGTTTGACCATCAGGAAACAGACTAGTGAGCACTTTATAATCATGTATAGGTGACTTGGAGGCATGTTCCCCTTGTCAGTTTGTAGCAGTAGTGGTCAGCAGGTGATGCATTGTGCCATTTTGCTCTCTGTGCTAGTTTTCCCCAGACCAATCCACTCCATGCTGCCCTGGGCAAAATCTCCCATACGTCCCTCAGATGCATTTCTCACCTTTGGGCCAAAAGGCAGTACATGGAGCCAATTCATAAAAATCTGGTGGTTTGGAATAACAGTTTCAGTTCCAGGAGATTTGGAACATAATCCTTTTTCCTGCTGGTGATCTGAGCAACACTTAGCAGACGAGCAGTACAAGCGTCTGATCTTGTAAAAGATCCAAAAATTCTGTTAGAAACATTTATAAAAATACAGAATGTAGAAAGGAATTTGACTGTACAATGTGTACAGCTCTCAAGTTCATCCCAGAGTGGCTTTTTACCATGCTACCATTTGAAAATTAAAGGAATGCATTGATATTTCTTCAGTCCAGGAAGATCCTGCTCCATCCCAAAATGCATCCAAGCGTAGGCTATGGGCCTCAGTTATTACATGGAAATGGGCAAGGAAAGACCCAAACTACCATCAGACAGGCATTGCAGTTTCAAAGCCCCACACTGAAAAGCAGAGGTGCTTTTTGATGCATTGCGGTTGCCATTTGCTCTGAGCCAGAGTCCACTCTTGCAGCAGCCAACAGTTCACTTATCCAGCTTGCCTTGCTGCAAGAAGAAGTTCTCTATGGTCATGCTGAGGCTTCAATGTATTCACTTTTTGGTGCTGCTACCCTCAAGTACTCTGGGTTTTCTGCTGCGGGGACTTTCAAAAGACCATTAGGTTTGGTTTCCTTCGGTAAGAAGTCCTGCTGGTAGTCTGGATTGTCCAGATTTATTTGGTGGTTGCCTGCCTGGATCCAGTACGGAGAGCTCTCAAAGACTGTCTTGTCCAGGGGAGACTGGTTGGTGTTGAGATACTCAGGGTTGTCCACAGCTGTGCTGTGTGAATTCTGGTAGCTGGAGTCTGTAGGGACATTTGAATTTGCTGTGAAAGAGAAGTTGTTGTAGATTGGATTCTGGACTGCTGAGGCAGATGCTTTCTTGGGCACCAATTGGTTTACATACTCTAGAATAAATAAAAAAAATCAAATGAGAAGGAATGAAAAGGAAGATATAAAATTAATGCAGCCATTTGTGTCACTTGACATTTAGTTTCAAGCCAGCTGCCACTTGCTCTTCGCACATGGCACATCTCTGAACTTCCCGGAGTGGAAAAGAGCCAAAGGCAGGGACTGCCACTCTGGGGCACTAAACATGCTGCCCTGAAGGTTAACCTTCAAGAATTTTGTTTGCCAACCAGCAGAAAGATGGCTTGGACCATGAGACAGTGAGATAGTTACTGCTGATTTTAGTGATGTGTGGGTGGCTGTGTCCTAGATAGTGCTCTGAAATGGCAGTTTGGGAGGTTAGCTGCCAGAAGCTGTTTCCCTGGAAAAAATGTTTAGAGATGAGGAAAATGCCTAGAAAATACAGGACTGGCAGTAACAGTGACTCCACATTTCACGTCAATTCTATTCCTCGCAGGGCCTTTCACCCTTTTTAGCTATGGTATATTCTTGGAACAGTTGGTTGGGATTTTTTAAGGACACAAAGCATCATCACTGCATTATCCAGCCCCATCTCCCTCAGTGCTCACTGGCTCTCTCTCTGTCCGCCTACACTGTAAGTCCACGTGAAACCATGAACTGCCTTCTGTGGATTAACTTCTGAAAGCAATGAAACAGCCATAAAGCTCTTTGTGTTGTTGAAATGGTAAAACAAATGAACCCAAAGTTTTAGATGCTATTTTGTCAAGTAGAAAGCTTTAAACATATAACCACACACACAAACTCCTTGCCTAGATAGTACATATGGCTAACATAAGGAATCTGGGTCCTGAGGGAACTGAAATGTGAAATGGTCAGAAGCAGACAGATAAAGGCTAGGAAAATGGTACATGCACACTTTTCCACTCCCATTTACTGAGCCGAATGGGTAAAAAGCATTTGAATTGCTTAATTTGTACAGAAAAGGAAGGAAAATTATTATATTTGCAAGGAAATAGCTTGTGAATGATTAGCCATGGGATGGAAAAACAGGAGAGGTACTCACCTGGCGCTGGTAGGAAGCTATCATCTATGCTGTCTTCCAAGAAAGCACCTGTTGGGTCTGAGCTGTACCTCTGGACAAAGCTGTCTTCTCGCACAGGGTGTCCCTGCTAGGATGAAAGTAGAGAAGAACAGTATTAAAGGGACTTATTTGTAGAAGCTGATCCACATTGGAGTAGTTACCCCCTTACTAAAGGTCATTCTACTTACCCCGTTCCTGTCAATGCAGGTGGTAGCAGAGTTGTTGCTGGTTGCACTCTTAAAAGACAGAGAAAGAAAATACAGACATTATGAGAAGCAGTTCACTCTTAAAATTTCATGTCATGCTTCCACAGTGGAAAATTTTCATACCAATGAACTCAAGAGAGGAGTGCGAGATGTCGAAGGGCTGTTGAAAAAGCCCTGGTGTGGCACGAGGTACTCATCCGCATCCACTATATCTTCCATGTCCTCCTCCTCCATCAGGGTGCGATAAAACTTGGAGTCCGTAGGGCTGGGCAGGTGCATCCTATCATCTCCCTGTTAAAAAAGTCAGCATGAGACAAGACTTGCAGACTCCTTTCAAACCCTCATTCTCCCCTTCTCTCTGAGAGAAAGTAATTTAACAAGAGGCACAGGACATAAAATCTTGATCCACAGGATATTCTGAGTTGGAAGGGCCACACAAGGCAAGGCCAATGCTTAAGTAAATGGCCCAGACAGAGATCTGTGTGTTTAACCAAATCTACCCAGAGTTTAGGGGAACTTAGGCCTGCAATCTCAGTCTGTGCTGCTGTAAAATAACTGCATTTTGAAGAGGATCAAGCTCTGTTTTCTTCTCATGACTACAGTATGGACTGTTTCTGGTCCTAGACTGAGACCACTACTAAGAAAGTAGCGATCAGTCTTAACGTTTTGTTTGTGGCTCTAGCTGAATGTGTTAAAACCTGGAAAACAATAAATCTGGCCTTCAGTTATGCATATCATATGTTCTCATATGCATTACTAGTTCCTTTGGGCCTCAGATGAAATGCCTTTCAGACGTCTTCCCATTACTCTGTTTAGTACCTGTATAACAAGATAGCGTGGAGGGTCACGGGCCATTTTTGAGAATTCAGCTATCAGCTCACGAAACTTGGGGCGGCTGTCTGCATCGATCATCCAGCCTGCAGGAAAAGCAATACACAAACAAAATTGTTTTGGTGATCAAACACAGAGTTTAAAATAAAATATAACAACAAAAAAGCAGTTCCATGCATGGAACAAAGAAAGGAGCCTAAGAGATCACCATAAAAAGTTAATTCACCAGCCACAGGTATGAATTTCAGCATTCAAAATGCAGATCTTGGCAGTTTTGGGAAGACAGAAATAAAGCCCCATATTGCAAAAGCTTCAGGCTGAGTCTGTCTCCTCTCCTGCTGGCCTATCTCCACGTGGGCAGGCAGGTCCCACCTGAGGGATAATCCCAGTTAGTTTACTTTGAAAAAAGCTCTTGAAGGAGAGGAAGCAAACTGACACCAGTGGGTGCCTGCTGAGGTACCAGGATTTGACCATCTGACAGTCACTGGAGTGCTTCATGAAATCCTGGGAAGCCTACAGCAGAGGCCTCCCTGTGTACCAGATGTCTTCTAAAATTCAAAACATTCTCACTGGAGACATATTGAAAGATTACTGCAACTAAGCTGTATTTAATTAGTAAACTGACTTCAACAAAAGTAAGTCCTTACAGCTTAGTTTGGATCAATGCTAGAAGAGATTTCAAATATAGATACTGGAGGTTTTACATGTGATATTAGTTAGGGAACCCACATTTTCTGTAATCAACTAACAGATGAGCTCATCTAGAGACTCTTGTGTTTAAAATTAAAAATAATAAAGGTCAAGCTTAGTGGGTCTAGAGGAACTCAAAAGAAACAGCATATCTATATTAATGGAAAAATGAAGTGGTAATATGCCTTCTGAAATCTGCATTAGACAAAGACATCCGCATTAGACAAAATCTCATAATTTCCAGTGACTTTTTACTGCGCTAGAAATATGATTCTCCACTAATTCAAAAAGAAATGCTTCTTGCTATTAGACAAACTGGAGTGTTTGGGAGTTCACCGTTCTTGCAGGAGTAAAATCTACTGTTTCTGACTTTAGCCCTAAGTTGCCTATACTTAAATGCTAGGTTTTAAATTAAAAAATTAATAATTATTTTGCAGTAAATTTGAACATTTCAGCTTATACTTTCTGATTATAAAAGACTTATACTATATACTTTCTGAATTCCTCCTGATAAAATGGCACAGCTTCAATAGGGTCTGCACTGTAGCCTGCAAGCATGAGGTCACCAGAGCAGCAAAAGATGTGCAGCTGAGTCCTGCCCCAGCAGGAAGGCTCAGACCCCAGATCCTCACACTCTTGTATTTAAATTCAGTGTAATGGCATGGAAAAGATGAGGACACTCCATTGGCTGTGTTTTAAAAGCAATAGGTACTGGATTAGGTGCCTAGCAAAATGCCTCCTTTCTACATCTGGACCAACCCTAAGGAAAGACAGGGGCTGAGGTGTCAGTAGGGCTCAGAATCTCTGAGAAGGAGTTTCTAGCACATTGCTTTGGAGCCTGGGCTCTTCCCAGGTTAGGTGCACACTTCTGGATGCAGTTCTGGTTGCCCTGCTGAGCACAGGATCAGGCTCACCTTGTGTGGTGCTTGTCCCACCACAGCAATATGTGGGTGCTCTAGGATTCCCCAGAAGTGCTGCACTACAGAGTGTTCATGCTAGTGTGGCTCCTGTTTCAGGAACAGGTACATATTGCTCCAGTGAGAAGGTCTTAAATGCCACCTAGTGGGCTGCTTATCACATCCTCACAGGAGTTAGCAGGGATGTGGCAGTCACGGCCTAGAGATGTGCAGGGAGCCTGATAGTAATCTGACATTTAGTAGATGATATAGATGGAAAGGGGGTTTGGGGTTCAGAAGCCCTTTGATGTGCCCTAAACTGGCCAAAAAGTGGTTCAGAAACCCTCTGGTTTTGAGCTACCATACGGCAACAGCTGCATGCCAAAAAGGGACCAGCCAAAAATGAGGAAGAAATTTGAAAAGGATCTCAATCCTCACGTGTATCTGACATTATGATGGTGCCTGCACTCCTGACACTCCTTTAGTAATAATCCACTTGTGTGATTGCAGTGGGAAGCACATTACTGAACCGAGGGGGAGCTTGGAGGAGAAGGCAGTGTTCATTTTATTTCCTAGACATACAAAATCAGAGTATCAAGCAAAGTGGTTAGTGTCATGCTAATTTATACTGCCTGACCATATAAAATAATTGACAATATTAGTCAGTGGTGTGAATGGTGAAAAAATTAGTTGGCTGAATGAGTGACTCATGAAACCATATCCCGTACTCCTAGGTAAAGGTCAAGGTGTGGGAACACACTCTGGCGTCACCACTCTTTTCACACAGCCCTATTTCTGTGCCATTACCAGGAATGCAGCATAAAGTGCAACTGAGTTACTTATTCAGCTTAGATGAGCAACCACAACCCCAAGCATGAACTCACATTTGACCATGATCATGTACACGTCGATGGTACAGATTGGGGGCTGCGGCAAACGCTCGCCCTTCTCCAGGACAGAGGAGATCTCACTGGCAGGGATCCCTTCATATGGCTTGGACCCAAATGTCATCAGCTCCCAAACTGTCACACCTGCAGGGTGGGAAGAGAAGATCATGAAAGAGACTGTCAGGAGCTGGACTGCTCGGCCTGGGTGTGGAGAGGTGGCGAGAAGAGAGGGGTCTCCTGGAAGCACTGTTTTGCCAGAACTGCAATCAGAGAAAGTATTCTCTGCCATGATTTTATAGAGAAATTAATATAACAGTTTGAAATCATCCTGCTTCCATTTAAGGTTTTGCTTTTATCCTTTTTTTTTTTTTTTTTTTAATCTCAGCTAATATATTAGTGTTGAATATTCCACAAACTTCCTGACCCCAAAGAAGGGAAACGCAGGTTACTGTCTCCCAACTCCAACACAGCAAGTGGTTTTAAAAATGGAAGCTGTCTTTTTGTTTGAAAACAATCTCTCTGGAGACGAGCAAAAGCAGTTTTTGAAAGACGTGTAAACCAGCTGCCTAAGCGTCATTTGCTGACATACCATGGACTCTTGTGATGTAGCTGTTGTGATTGTCTAGTAGCTTAGGATACAAAACAAGATTTTGGATGCCAAAATACATAAATGGATTAAGAAGACCAGAGGCTGTACTATTTCAAAAAGGACACTGGATCTGACCATCTGCATTAAATATTTTCCAGGAATATAAGAGCCCATGGGGGGGAAATTTTGCAATAGGTTGCTTTGAAATGTTTCCTTTCTGCTCCTTTCTTTCAAGCTGACTTTAAGAACTATATCAAATACAAAATAAATTCTCTCAGGAGGTTATCACACTGCTTCCCTTTTAGCATTGTCCTCTCAATACCAGGACAGCATAAGCATTTTAGGCCTCAGCAGAGTTACACTGATTGACACCGACTGATAGTGTGGCCAGTGATTTTAAGTCCTCCTAGTTATGCAGCTCTGTTGCCAGCGCCATTATATTTCACATGAAGCTGCTGAAGAAAAACTTTAACAGAACTTCAGCAAATAGATTAGAGTCCCTGTAGCCCCTTTCAGGGGAGGACTCATTACCCGAAGCATATTCTGTGAAACATCTTACACCTCACTCACATGCAGTTTCATAGGGATTTTATTTTGTTGAATAGGTGATTTGGGTACTGTGTTTATATATTTGATCTCTTGTTCTTACCACAATACAAAGTAAAAAGGCCAGTTTAGAGTCACCATTTAGAGTCACCAGCAAATCCTGACATTTTCCATCCCATCTGCAATAATTGTAACTGCTTTTAAACTCACCATAACTCCAGACGTCACTTTGATGAGTGTAAATCCGGTGCAAAATTGACTCCAATGCCATCCATTTAATAGGAACCTAGGAAAATTCACAAAGAATCCTTAAGAGGCTGACCCAAAATTCATCAGGGATATTTACCACCAGGTGGTGTGTAAATCAATAGCTTGGTAGCAGAAGGAAAAAACCAAAAATATCCAACACAACTATCTGAATAGTAGAACAGGCAACTTTTGAGTTCCCCTTTATTATTTTCGCACATAATGAAGAACTTGGAAATGTGTGGAATACTAGGTATATCAGAAATATCCTTTACTGAACAGTTTTACAATATTTTTAACAGTCAAATAACTACTTTTTAGCCTTCTATCAGAACAGGACACAAATCTAATCTTAGGCTACATGACTGATCCACTCTCATATGGTTTCTATTTGTGGCCTCTGTAATATTTGCAAGCAGCTTCTCTTTAATTTCTCAGCAGGACACATTCCTTACATCAGCACATAGTACAGCACGAAAGTGTGTTGAACCAAGTCTGACAGGTCTTTCTCCTGCTATGAATATACAACATTCCCTTTCTCTTCATAAACTGCAGTCTTATTGGTGTTGGCTAAACTGATGAATTTTCCCAGACATTCTGGGTGGGAATTTCAAAAGCATTTGCTGCTCTACTACCTCTGCTCCCACTGCAGTCCCACTGGCCTGATGCTGCTTTGGCTGATTTCAGTGGAGTTCCACAGGCTACAAAGGGAGCATGCTGAGATGGCAGCTGAGGGCTTTGAAAAAACACACTCTTTCCCCCCCTCCCGCTTTGTTTGAGGCTTGTGTGCAAGCACAAACATGGCAAATGAGCAGTAGTCCATTCTGCAGTGTGCTTTACCTTGCCTCCCTCAGCATGGTATTCCTTCTCGTCTGCACCGAGCAGCTTTGCCAGCCCAAAGTCCGTGATTTTCACATGTTGAGGAGTCTTAACAAGGACGTTCCTGGCAGCAAGGTCACGGTGCACCAGGCGCCGTTCCTCCAGATAGTTCATTCCCTGCAATGTAACACTCTGTTAGTAAGGCCTCGTGCACTCGGAGCTCCAACACACAAATCACCAAACCTCACCTGCTTCGTGGTAACTACAGACACCACATGGACATGTGGCAAGTTATGCCACCTGCACTCTCCATTTACATGATGTTTATTGCAGGGCAAGGATGAGTGGTTGCACTGTTACTGTTACCCTCCAGGAACCTTCTTGAGGGTCCAGGCACTGGTGGAGTGATGAAGGGGAAAGAGGCAGTAGTGGGTAGAGTGGATAGCGGCAGGGGATGTAATTCCTTTGGGACTTAGTTCAAGAAATACAGTATCAGGATGGAACTTAAAAACAAAGGGACAAAATCTTTTGGCTGCAGTAGTGCAAACCCAGTGACTTCAGGAGAGCACAGTACAGAGTTTAACTATCCCCTGACGTTAAGTACACGCACCAACGCTACAGAGAGTATTTAGACAATCATTCAAAGTCGCTCATACTGTGTTTTATTACAGGCAGTGTACTCTGCCTTCTCCCTGCTAACAATGAGGCAGTCCACTGCAAAGGTAAAAAGGAGGGGGGGAAAAAAATCATTTTAAGTCTGAACTCAGAGTTGCATCCATTTTCCAGTCCTCTTTGAAAAAGACAAGTTCTTCCATTTTCACTGTCTCCCATGATTAGGATGGATTTGCCATAGCATATGTGCTTTTTTGGTATGACTGCCTCTCAAGGAAGAATATAACTAACTGTTAGTTTGACTTCTAAAGCATAAATTTAACAGCTGTGTTTCTGACCACAGAGATTACTCCCCTTTCCCTCAACATCAGTCTCTTGGTACCTGTAATCAAAAAGTTCATGATTTCCAAGTTTTCTGCAGTATCTTTTTCAAAACCCACTATTATTCCCAGTCCATACATTTCTGCTGGTGGTAGCTTATGCACTTCTATTTTTATGAAGAGAATTGATAAAAAATTACTTTTAACCTACAAAGTTAGCACCAAAACGATGATGTTGATGTGATGGCAGAGGACTGGAGGGAATAATTGCCTTCAATCCTCCACCCGCTTCCTAAGCCCACTTCTAAGCTGGACCACCATCAAATCCTCCTCCCAAGTCCCTCAGCAGAACTTCATCCATGCACTGCTAATGTTGCCAAAACAAACCACCCAAACAAACTGGCACAGTGCCACCACGAGTGTGCACTGAATCACACAAATAGATCTTTAGCAAGCAGAGCTCTTGAAACAAAAACTTCCGAGCTGCTGACAGAAAACAGACTATCTCAAAAAAAAAATAAAATTCCATAATCTAGCTCCAGTAGGACAAAAAATTTCCTGCTGAAGTCAACTTGCTGCAGAGGCTAAGAAGACTCAGAGCTGCTGAAAGGCAGAATATCAGTGTCACACTAAGCTGTTTAAGGCACTGATGGCTGAAGACTCCTGCACATGCATAACCATACACTGAAGATGTTGAACTGCCCATTTAGAAAATTCAGCAGATCTTTAATTGTGTGCAGGCCTGGAGTTTAATCCATTTTTCATCACTAAGCATGAGACCATTTTGTTCAAAGAGTTCCTTCACAGTGTTTCTGCACATGGAGTGTTTATGCTCTGTCATAACATCTTGCCTGGAAGAGAGGACTCCATACCTCAGGAAAAGATAATGTTTGTAAAAGATGCAAAGAAAACTTATTTCAAAGCTGTGAAAACAGTAACAAAAATAAGCTTCCCAGGGAACTTGCCTCCTGCTGGTTAGTTACCAGACATGTATTTGTTTCAATTTTTTTTTCCACTCATAAGTAAATTTTTAAAGAGTCAGAGAACGTTCAAAAATCTGGCATAACTTTATCACAGTAGTAACACATTGGTGGGAAAAAGCTGTACATAAGATTTATGAGTGCTTTGAGGAAAACTCCAGTGTGGAACAGCACAAAGGAGTATGTTGAAGGTCAGGCATTGCTGGCGAGGGTAGAAATTGCTGTGGGCAAATGTTGAACTGCCATGAAAAAATCAAAGGAAAGCAAACAATTGTGAATGGCAACCTTTCGGGCAAGCAATGCCCCAAGGACCCATTTGGGGATACATTTTGCCACCTTAAAAATTAAGAAGAAGAAGAAGGAGGAGGAGGGAAATATGGCCTCCAGCTCATCCTCCAAAGAGACTGAAACCAGGACAGAGCAGTAATTGATTTTAAACAAGAAAGCAAAAGAGTCACAAAAAGTCACAAAAAAATGCAACTCACATTCCAGGTGGACACATAAATTAGATTTCACTTGTTGTGGAGTGCAATGTAAAAAAAATATACACACTGAGATGAAAAATGTGCTCTATAGACATTTGGTGGATACATTTCTGAGGTCCTCAGCATGTTTCCTGAAAGCAAACTACAGCTGGGCAAGCCTGAGGTGTATACAAGGCCTCAAGGGACTAGTAAGTTTTTAAGTGTGTGGTTATCCTGCAGACCAACATTCCTGAAATAAACAGCATTAAAGCAACCATGCTGTGTGGACACTGCCATCTCATATGATGAATCTCCAACAAACTGCAGTTATTTATTTGCTGGTTTTTGCTTCATTCTTCTGTGCTTGCAAATGGGTAACCACCATCCAAATACAGCATATTGCTGCTAAGGGTTAGAGGCTGTGTTGCATTACAGTTCCTTTGCTGCTCTTTGGCAAACAGTAGCAAGTGTGATAATGAGTCTTTTATGGACATTGCAGTTAGATTACAGACCCTAGCTCAGCACCTATGAATTACAGAACAGCTCTGGGGTGCCTGAATGCCTTTTGGTGAAAGCCAGCATGAGCAAGGACAGAGCTTGTATTCAGTAGTCAGTAATTTCGATCCCCAGCCTCAGAGATTTCAGCATCAAACTCTCCAAGGCACACAAGAAGATGTACTCAACATCAGTCCTGTGACATAGCCCTAAGAAATCCACTGATGGAAGCAGCATTTTGCTATGGGAATTGATAAATTCTACTGCCTTCCCTGCCACCTGTGCTGCATCACATTTGCATCACATTATCATTTCAATACCGAGTGTTCAGTTTGGGACATAAGTGTCTAGGTGATAATATTATGCTGCCTAGAAGCATAATATTTGAAGAATAGTTAAGGTTAGCTCATCAGCATGAAAATAGTAAATTGTTCAAGAAAAAGTATCTGCTTACTGCCATGTATAAGATATCTAGGATCCAGGTGGTAAACCAGAAAGATTTGCAGAGATGGGTAATTAAATAAACACATTACATGCTGTGAGATCTCTGAGTTTTAGCTGATCTGGAGTTCTGGTCTGCTTACCTTTGCAATCTGCACACACCAGTTGAGGAGGTACTGAGAGCCGATGTTGTCCTTGTGCTCTCGGATGTAATCCAGGAGGCAGCCGTAAGGCATCAGCTGTGTGATCAGCTGAACGGTTGAAGTCAGGCAGATTCCCAACAAGCGACACACATGAGGATTGTCAACACTAGCCATCACATAAGCTTCCTGAGAAAAAAGGCAAAAAAAGAAATCTGAAACACTCTGGCATGACATGAATATTTGGGAGTAGTTTAAAATAAGCTGGTCACCCAAGAAGTTGCTAAAATACTATATGTAAACTCTGTGTCTCATATCACATACAAAATACACATATTTCCCACTCTGTGGACCGACTATTTTCCATTCAGTGCAATTTCCAGATTTTGAACACCAAATCATCACTAAGATGCCACAGAAGAGCTAGTCTCTCACTACTGTACACCAAGCAAACACTGGACATAAAATCCTGGGAGATTAAAACTTACAGACCAAGGAGGAATTAATAAATTGAACACCAGCTGGAAGCTGATGGGATTTTATCATTTTGAGCACCTAATTGCAAGGGCAACACATTTTGTGAACATGTGTCATATGGCTTTTCCCAGAGACCTTCTAATGAAACTGACTGAAAATCAGTATTTTTGAGAATTCTGCCCCCTGTCAAGGTTGGCACTAACCCAGAAAGTCAAAGTTGTCATCTAGAACGTGACTGACAGTCTCATTCTTTAAGAGACCATGTTCTTCTTGACCGTGTTGTTCTTCAGTCCATGTCAAACCAAACAGATTAATAATCAGTTCATCGCTTTAGAAGCTTGAACGCTTGTCTTTAAGTAACAACAGCGAAAATAGTGCCCTCAACTGGAAAAGCTGTTTAAGACTTATATAACAATGTAACTGATATTAAGAAGGTACGTGGAATGTGGGTAGCAAGAATTACAGCATTAGAGACCCTTCGGTCAACTGGAATTTTGGGGTTTAGTTTCACAAATATGTGAAAAACTCTTTTCTCAAACGTTGGTACACCCTGTGTAGCTTTAGGTATCTATCTACAACATCCATGATGCCTCCTCTTCTTTTGTTCCTCTGTGGGAAGGGAAAGACCCCTTCAGAGGCTGGTTCAAATACATTATTTAACATGGCCATGGGGCAAAATTTCCTGATCCCATGGTTTTTGTGAGCAAAAACTACTTACAGATTGAAATTTGAGATCTATATTTATACTCAAATTCATTGTCAAGTGCCAGCTCAAAGAACGGATTCCAGTTGAGGAAAAAAATTAGAGCTGCAGTTGTTTGGTTTCTCTAACTAATTTTCTGTCTGATTCACAGTATGTCACTTTTAGATATTCTAAAATTGATTTGATTGAAAAGCAACACAAGAGGAAATGAATGGAAATTTTCCCATTCAGTGAGCAGGTGAGCATCTTGATTCAGCATCTGGAGTAACACCTACTAATCACCCCTTGGCAATTCAGGTTAGCAGTCCCTCAAAGCCTAATATCATAGTGAAGACAAGAATGGTGCAAGGGCAAGAGCAAATCTGCTCTTTCTAAGAGCTTAAGAAAATAAATACCATAGCACTTTACTCATCATCTAGCAAGCATTCCACAGATGTCACATAGCTCCATAGCTGGTGAGAACTATTATTAAACAAAGTTATTAAGGCAATGACGTTCAAGAAATAAGCAACCTCAATTCTTAAGCAATATTTTCGAGCCTCTGTGTTGTTGCCTAATGTGCCAGCCTAAGCAAATCATGATGTAATGCAGCCTCTTCTGAGGTACTAGTTCTGCATTTAGTATCCTTGTTTTGGAGCCCTCAGGAAAAAAATGTCCTCCAGGCAAACAGGTTAAATGGGGATCTCCACCAGAATTGGTAAGAGCTCGTCAACCTCCATCACCATTGAAAAACATCCCTCTGCCATGGATAGCGCTGACTGTTCGGGCTAGCTCAAGGAAAGATAAAGCAGGAACACAATGTGCTGTTCAGTTTGTATGTATTTGTGGCATCATTTTTTAGAGGTTCTTGCAAATTTGTTCTCCAATTCTCAGACAAAAGCAGAGATCAAAACAACTTCATTTCCCTGTGCTTCCAAACTGAGCCATTGTAATGGTGAAGGATGCTTTGTTTCCTGCTGGGATTCAGATCCACATTGTATTCATTTTGGCAGGGAAGGGTGGGGGGAACACTGCAGAGTAGGAGCTGCTCTCACTGCCCATCTGCATCGCATCCCGTGCAGGCTGACCCGGGAGCTGAGCACTGGGACGCTGCGGGAGCGCGGTGGGCGTTTGGGCCACACAGCTTCCCAGAGCATCCAAGTGTTGACACCGCCTCTTCCATTTGATACTGCAGAGGAAAATAGGCCACCGCCTCCTCCTTGCAGAAAGCAGAACAGAGCTATTGTGTGGTTGTGGGTCCTTCTAAGTAGCCCAAGACATTAAAGTGGGTCTTTGTTTCAACTGTTTATCTTGGAAATCTCTTCGGGTGTGCTCTGACCTGCTCCAAGTATGCTTGGTATTTAACAACAACCATTTGAATTAACCCTACCCTAATAAAATCAGCCAGAGCTTGCCTGGATTATAAGAGCTAAAGCTGCTGTGCTTGTTCTATACCTAGTGCGATTCTGTAGGGCAAATCATCTTTAATTAGACCTTATTATCCTTGAGGTACCAGTGACCTTGGAAAATTTGTTATGTAGCAAGAATCTGTTTTGAGAAGCGCTTTTGGAGTCACCCCTCTGAATTCTTTCACTAGTTTTGTGGGTTTTTTTAAATTTAGTTCTGAAATACAGAGTTACACCAACCAAATTATCTAAAAAATTAACAGGATTGAAAAAGCAAGAGTTTTTCGTTAAGCATCCTAATTCAAAAGAAAAGATAATGTGGGGATTTGCTACAGAAATTTCTTTTAGAAGAGAAAGCACTTTGATACCATTGAAGAGCACACAGTCCCTGCGCCTGCTGCCCTGTCCAGTGATCTTGATCTGCTGAAGGAAGGATGAAGTATTTATTGTAGGCTTGTTGATTAACCCTTCCTTCAGGATACATGCCTTCAGGAATTTAATGCAATTAAGTCCAAAGCATCCTTTGTGAACACTGTGTTATGCTCCTTATCACTCTGAAGGGCAAAATGTGGGACAGAGGTCAGGGCAGGCAGCTGAGCAGCATCTCTGCCAGCTCCCCAATGCAGGGAATGCCAGTGAAGGGAGGGATCACAGGCAAGTGAGGGGCAGCAATGAGGGTCACATAGGTAGGGACCTGGGAAAGGGCCAAGACTTGTCTGGAGTCTAACTAAACTAAAACCAGAATGGATATTGCTACGTGGATGGACCACCTATTCTTCTGCACTGCTGCAATACACCTATCAAATCATATGGTGCATAACACACAATCTGTTAAAGCAGAGTAATGTATTGGAATGACACTCTTTATTCAGGGTGACTTGAAAAATCCAGTGAGCTTTATTATCATCAGAGGCACAAGCGGTGGTTTGTAAATAGAGATTTATCCTGAGACTTCGCACTACAAGGATGGGCTTTTTGTTAAGATCTTCACCAGCCTCAACCATCTGAGATGAACCTTCCTACCTGAGTTGTCATTTGGTGGCCAAAACTGGATTTAAAAAAAACCTTCTTCTAAATTCAGTCCCTACCAAAATAAAAAAATTCCACAATTTTTCCCATGGCTGAAGGACTTGTGTGCTTGATTAACAACACCATCAATTCCAGACAAACAGGTCCATTTGGGACTTACTAGGGACAGGACAGAAAGGCAGACAGACACACTCTTCGTAAGACCGAACCACAGCGGGAGAAATCTGAAGCTACACTGAACTTCTGAGTGCTCCTCTCCTCACTCAGCATTCTCCTTTCCTTGTACAGAAATTTATATATCCTTGGTGCTGCATATTCCATGGCTTTGGATCTAGTTAAGATTTTCATCAATTCCAGGTTCAGGAAACTTTGTATTTAGAACTCTGGCTCACTCGTTGTAAACTCAAACATTTACGAACTCCTAAATCAGTGTCCCATAGCCTTTTCTCCTGTATTCTGAAGGGATGGGCTATATCCAAACAATAAAATAAAAATCCCAAGCTTTCAGAAGGGGAGATAATTTCTTGCATTCTGTGGCAGAGAAATCAGACAGCTGGGATTTTTAAATTTTGTTTTGGATTTATAGTTAATTTAATCCTATTTAATCAAGCAACTTGCATATGACAATCTGCAGGATTCATAAATCATTAGGCTGTTATTTGGCTTAGTTGTACCATCATAATGACAATGAATGCTATAGCTTAAGGTCTGAAATACCAGAATAAAGAAAAATGAATTAGTTGCAAATGTACGGTCCTGACCACTCCTTAGGTGCTACCCCTATTTTATACAAGTATAAATTCTGTATTTGGATTGGTTTCATGAGAGACACAAAAGCACCTCACAGACTGTGCTGCAAAGTGCAGAACTTCTAGATGGAGAATTGAGTTTAGGATGCAAAATCACAAAATCCTGAAACCCCTCTAGTTGTTAGAGAAGAAAATCCACAGACCACTGACAACTTAAGAAAACAAACATGAAAACTCACATCAAGTATTTCCTTGTTGGCTTTTGGTGATGTAGCCTCTCTCAACTCCTTAATAGCAACAGGAATTTTAACCTTCTCTCCTTCTGGGATCCAAAGTCCCTATCAAAAAGAAGTACAAAGGGTTATTCAGTCTCATACCTAACAGGTTAATTCTCACAGTTGCATATATATTTTACATCTTCTGAGTAGGCTTAAATATTCTGAGCAATGGAAAGACATGGCAGAGAACAAAAATATGCAAAAAATGTGTCTTGTGGGTATTACCAAATTCATCTTAATGGGGTGGTACTTCTTTTTCAGTCACCTCTACCATACTGTCTTGAAAAAACATGTTCATTACTATGCCTGTGTAAATAGTCCAAGAGATGCATAAAGAGCAACTTTTGTGGATGGAAATATAACTAGAGCATCACAGCCATGTGCATGTATTGCATGTGCAAAACCTTGCCACTTCGAATCTATAAATCATGGGACAAAAATAATTAGCCTTTTCTCATTAAAATCCAGATGGCAACCATACTGTACAAATAATCCAGTCCTATACACATGCAGTGGCAGGGAAATCTATGTCCCACTGGTGCAGTGCTCTACATCTATAGTATCAGGAGGCCATTTGGGTGGCAGGTCAGCATTGTGGCACTCTGAGGACATACTGCTGAAATCCCCAGCAGTGCAGGTGCACATCTTTCTGTGTCCCTGAAGTTCCTAATAATAGCTGGAAGCCTGATTCAGAATATAGAGCTTTATAAAGAAATATAGGAACCTACAGTTAATGGAAAACTCTAAAACACATATCCTGAGTAAAAGGAGGAACACAGAAAAATAGAACTTGATGAAGAAAGCACAAAGCACAAAGGATAAACAAACACCAAGAGAAAAATAACTTGAGAAACTACACAACTGAAGGTGTGCAGCCACTTTCACACATCTGAATCAGTTCTAATGGAAGAATGAATGAAAATTATAAGAAGATCCCAGATGACACAGAAAAATGGTTTTGCACTGAGTTAACCAAAGTGCATTTCTTTTTCTTTTTAATATTTACAATGGGGTGTATTTGTGGTAATTTTTAAGTCAAGATCTTTGTTCTCCAGGTTCAGCAGTATGGCTTTGGCAATGTTTTACGTAAACCTTCTCCTGTTACCCAGTTTTTAAAAAAGTAATGATGACTGAGTAATCTCTCTACTCTTATATAGATAGATACATGTTGAAAATCTAGTTAAAAAAAAATCTACACAATCATTGAAGTTCCCAGTTCTTGCTTTGTTTAGGTGGCTTCTGCAGGAGGAAAAAAGGATGAAAAGGGGAATAGGAACATGGTGATCTTACCTTATAAACAGTGCCAAAAGCTCCAGAGCCTAAAACTTTGACCTTTTTAAATTCTGTTTCCTTTAAAATTCTCAGATGAGCCTGGTTTGGTGCCTCCCCGCTGGGTGTCAGTGGTTCAACAAGCTGGGGCAGAGAGAAGATGATGTTAGAAAGTTACACAGTCTGGAAGGTTGAACACTTTGTGGAAGGAAATAAATCCTTTGTTTAAAATAATGAACATTTGATTCCATCTGAAGTTTTCAGGAGAATAGCTCTGCTCTGACTTGCAGGAATAAGTACCTGCTCCAAAAATGAAGCACACAGTGGCAACTGCCATTTTGAAGGAGAATGAAGGAATACCTCTTCTCAAATGGAGGCTACGACTTCAAAGCCTTGAAACACAAGGCATGAAAAATAATGTAATTACCGCAGATGCTAAGGGAGATTATTTTTGTTTTGAACTTGTGAATAAATTATTAAAATGTTTAAAATAATGGGCGAGAATCACCTTTCATGTCTGCTCTTGTTTAATTTTTAATAAAATTCCCATAGTACTGGTGGTTCCCCCAGACCTGACAGTGTACAAGCAGCAATTGAAATTCTGACAGTGATTCTTTCCTCAAAAAAAAAAGGATGTTGAATTGCCTGTTGATTTTTTCAAAAATTTATCTCAGCCTAATTGCAAACAGTGCTAATGCCCTCTGAAGATATCTAATGCTTTTATGATGCATAAGTCAGCTTTTTCCTTAGTGTTTTTCCTTTTGCTTTTTCTTCTAATAAAACCATATTTAGCCAGATTCAATCTGATTTTAGAGGGCCAGCAGTTTCTGTTGTGATGAAATATCCTTATTTTGAGGAGTCCAGAGGGTACAATATGAGCTGAGCACAAATTGAACTATCACAACTGCAGAATACAGCAGTACGTAAAATATAGTTTCATAGTGCAATGAAAAACAAGCCAGCTTGGTGTGGGGGCTTGTTTTTGTTGTTGTTGTTTTTTTTTCCTTGGCTATTAGCAGCTGACTCTGCAAAGCTGGCAAGTACAGAAATATAGAAAGAAGCTGCAACTGGGATTTTAGCAGAATTGTTAAAAACAATTGCCTAATTTACTAGAACTGGACTAGAAAGAGAAGGGGGCTAACCACAAAAGAGCAGCTTCCACCCAGGATTAGGAATCTTGCTGTATATGAGGTATCCAGAGTGTGATGCTGCAATGCACACAAAGCCATTCAAAAACCAAAAAAGCAGTGCAGAAATCTTCATGCTCAAGAGAGTGAACCATTCACTTTGATGGCTTTGTGGGCTTTTTGTGCTAAAAACAAACCAAAGACAAGACACAAACACTTCCTCAATTCCTTTCTCTCTTCTCTCTCTTTTTTTTTTTTTTTTTTTCCCCACAGGATCAGGCACACACCTGATCAAGGGGGTAAAATTTTCAAAGCACCCCAAGCTGCCACAGGAGCCTCAAGGCTTGTGACACGATTTGAGGCTGAAGGTGTAAACAGGAAGGTAATATGGATCAGCAAACACATTGCACCTCAACCTGAAGGTGTAGTTTTTTCTGAGCAGACAATCTCAATGACTTCCCTTGGGATTGAGGCATCCAAATCTCTTAAATATTTTACAAATTATATGCAGAGGGATCAGATTTGAGACTGAGATGGCGTTAGGTGCATGCCACTCCTTTCTTGAGCAGTGTGGCAGCCGCCACATTTCCCATCCCAAAGGACTGCTGAGTTACAAGCCAGATGTGGGTGCTTTAATCCTCTGGCACAAGGAAGAGGACACCCAGTGCCCCAGATGAAGCAGGGGTGCTGGCAGTGCTCACCTCCCTCTCCTGCAGCAGCCGGCGCAGGGTGCGCTTCCTGACAATGTGGCGTCTGCGCAGGTACAGGCCGATGCCCAGCCCCACCACCACCAGGCACAGGAGGCCTCCGACAACACCCGCTGCGATGGATGGGATCTTGGAGCTGCCGCACAGAAGGGGAGGCAGAAAGAGAAAAGAATTCTTAGGTGTTTCATTTTAAAGAAACCCTAGAGTGGTTGCAGGAAGCCTTATGTTTTATCCAACACAGATTCTGGACACCCACATAAACCTATCTGACATTTCAGACTTCTTGGGCACACGTATTTTTAAGCCCTTCATCCAGTAATCTGTTCAAAGTGGTGCTTAATTTCCATCTGGGCTTAAACCACAAGTCTTCGTTCTTCCCTCCAACACAACTGGAACTGATCCTCACAGCTTAAGTAAGGGAATTTCCCCTCCCTCTGACAAACCCACCAAGCACATGAGCATCAAATCTGTGCTGCCTGTGTGTGCCAGCTGTGGGCTGCCCTTGTGTGATCAGAGACATGAAGCATGTGGAGAGAAGGCCTCTCAGAAAGGCATATTCAGTTGTGATATCAGCAATGCAGCTGACATCCTCTCCCATTATTAGTGGGCGGGGGAAGGATGCTGTAAGGGTCACAGTGAAGGTCAGATCATCTGTCTTCCTTAGAAGTAAAAATGTCTGAAGCAAGGTATTGTGTACCATCCCCACCATACACAAAATTGCTGCCTCTTTATTAGAGCCTGAGTAATTGCAAATTTAAGTTGAAAAGAAAAACCTGTTTTCCAAGGTTGTTTTTTGGTCTGTCCTTAGAGATTCTTCCCAGCATTTTTCTAAGTTGCCCCAGGGATTACTATTAAATGCAGTCACTTTTTGACAGTACTTCTAGGCTGAATTTATCTTGCCATAGCATGACTTTGTGGCCAGAAACTAAATCCCTCTCTCTCAGTCAGAGAGGACTGTTTGCTTGTTGCATGACCTCGAGCACATCATGAAGCCAAACAGTGTGATATAAGATCCAGTCTGAGTGTGATGAATGAGCATCCATCTGGGCACACAGTATTTGGACATGTACAGACCACAGACCCTCTGCATCTCTGAATGTCCTGTAACACAGGCAACTACATCAGTCCTGAACATATCTCTCTCTGCCCTTAATCCTTTCTTTTTCCATCTCCTCCTTTTATTCTTCAGTAACAGATCCCTGGTCTCATCTTGACAAAAAATGTGGGCAGAACAAGATTTAAGTCTTGTCCCAGTAGCAATATTTCTCAATTCTTTAAACCATTTTTATAGCTCTAAACCTACTCCAATCTGTCACTTCTCTGTAAACTGCTGAAGACTTTAGTCCCAGCCTTGCAGTGTCCAGTGTGGAAATGTAAAAACACACACACACACATTCTTTCCAGCTCTGCCATTAATTGTAGCATATGAAATACTCACCCATTTGGACAGCCTTCAAGACCTGGTCCTTTGCACCTGTAAAAACAAATGAACATTACAAACACAGTAGCTCTGGCCTACATACTTCTGTAATTCCAACTGAGAGGAGTGCTACTGATTTGAAAGTTTGTGTTTCAGAGCAGTCCAAGTGTTAACACAGGAATTTATAATAGTCATACACTCCATTAAGTATCAGTCAACAACTTTGCTCCAAAATCTTTTATCTAGAGAAATAGCTATGCTGCATGCTTAGTTTAAAGAATGTTTTAAAACAATGTTTTAGCACATGGTAGAAGTGGGGGAGGACATAGATACACAAAATTCATGGATTCCCTGTCTCTGTGCAGAGCCCAGGGCTGACTGTGGAGGAGGACAGAAGTAGCCTCCTCCTCCTACATGGACAGAAATGCATGTGGAAACATGTCATTGCAGACCCTCCTGCATAATCCTTGTTTCCTGATAAGGTAAAGATTTTAATTTCCACACTTTCTATTGCAATGGAAAACTTGGGTAGCAGATATACAGACTTCCATCAAAAAATAGGATTTGACAGCACTCTCTCAGGCTACAGTTTGTTGGCATGTGTCCATGGTATTTTTCCTTTAGAATCCAAAGTCTTATGTTACTGGTAATGTAAACAGGTACAATCATTATCCAGAGAGCCAGGAACTCTACTAGGAAGCCATTCACCCTCCATTTGAGCTGAAAATGCTCAAAATTTTGGCAGCGCAGTGCAAAAAAAAACACAGATGAAAACACAGTGACTGCATTCACTTGATGGTCTAATGAGTGTGAGAGGCACAGCGCATTCCCCAGGTGCTGCTGGGCTATGAGATGTATGCTCTTCATGGGAATTGTGGTCTTTGTGGTGTCTACTGAGGAAGGAGAGCATTACTGAGAGGGTGACATCACCTCTGGAAAACAGAGCACAGGAAGGAGTAAAGTCCAGTTTGTGGTATCCGCTCCCTGCGCTGACTTAAAGAAAATGGATCATCCCAAAATAATTCCAGAGGAGGTCAAGTAGGGGGTAAGGAGTGAGCCCATGCCAGGAAAACTGCTCTTGAATCCCTCTCACTAAGAGAAGGAATCAGAAAAAATTCAAAATGCCAGGTAGAGTTGCAGATTTTCTCTCATAACTTGGTCTGGGTCTGGGGAAGGAAGAGGTGAAGCAACTACCAATTTTATTGGGTTTTAGTTAGTTTGTTTGTTTGTTTTCATTACTTGGATCTTCCCTTGTGTATTTGCCTTGTTTCTGGGCCAACACAGTGCTCCAAGACCCAGCATCTGGAAGGTCGTGTAAGTTCACTGGGCTCCCATGCAAGAATGTGCATCCTGGTGTCCTGGACATGCTGGAAGTGCAGTGCATACCAATTCCCGGATTCCGGGTCCTCAGCCTTGTTAGCTTTCCTACCAGCACACAGCTTGCTTTGTTGGCTCAGTTGTGTAATTAAGCACAGAGAGGCTGCACGTGCAGAGTAGAGCCACCAGCTTATCATCGTAGGAGGCAGATCTTGCCTTGGGCTTCTCTCTTCAGGTGCTCAATGCAAAACTGATCTAGGACTCCAGACCTCATCCAGTCATGGTCTACCTCCTGGATATGAATTTCTAACGTAACAAAGCATGTGCAGCTGCTCTTGATAAGACTGTGAAATTAGAAGACCTCACCTAATTTCAGAATATAACTACAGTCTCTCAAAGTATCTCTTCCTCAAAATTCTGGTTTGCCATGCCACTTCAAGATGGCAAGTTCTCTGTGTGCTTTTCTTAGAAAGCAAACAAAAGCAAAAAAAAAACTGGCTGAGGATCGTAGCTACAGTCTGAGGAATGACTTACCAGTTCTTCTCTTACACATCAAAATAGCGGCAAGAAAACTCTAGATTTTTATCAGTCCCCTTCCTTTCCCCACACAAATCCATCAACATCAAGTCTCATAGGATAAAGTAAAAAAGTGTTTGGGAAGAAATAGAGAGATCAGCCTGTGCTTTTCAAATCCCACTTGGTTTTCTGATTAATTTCACAAGTCAGAGAAGAAACAAAGCCCATAAGAATTATTCCTCCAAGACTATATATAACTATCTTTCTTAATGTGGAATTTTATGATGACATCCTACATAAGTAACCCAGATTTTATGGAATCTAAATAATCATGTTTTCCATTCTTGAGTAATTTTTCTTCTGCTACAGAAACCAAAATGATAAATGTGACCTTATGTTATGAAGCAACTCAAGATCTTATGGATATATGAGATGAATATAACAGCAGTTGTAGTCTTTGATATATTTCTCTACTTTTGGAAAATTAGTTCTGTGTACAGCTCCTGAAAACTACTTCATCCTGAACTATACATTTTACTCATCTATGTAAATGTTACTTCTCCCAGTGCAGACACAGCTATTCATTTCCTAAATCCATCAAGATCTTACCAACTTTCTCCTCAACCTATAGTTCCTAATTTGATGTAATACAGTCAAGTTGTTATGATTGATGGCCTCTTAGAGGGGACTCACACTGTAACAGCCTAAGTTACTTCACAATCATAAAATAAATGGAAAATAATTTTAAAATCTTTTTAAACTTCACAAAAATTTTACTTTGTCCTTTCTTTCTGAGTAACCTCCTAAGAGTGACAAAGGCATAGAATTTGTGCTGTGCTTCTGCAGCCTTCCCTCTCAGATCCCCTGGCCACTTTCTCATCTCCCCCAAAAATCCCTTAGCATTTAAACTGGAGACTGGTGAGACACAGAGTGTTGATAGCAACTGTGGATGGAGGCAGGATGTGCCAGCCAGTGGTATTGGCTACAGGGGTGGTCTCTTCTCCTCCTTGCTTATCCACCCCAGTGGCTGTGTCTGAGTTTAGTTCCTGTACTCTGTGACACTGGTAAAGAAAAATCAAATCCTTCAACACTGACGAGATTAATTAAGATGGTGAGTGTCTTTAATTGATGAACATATGGGGTAATTCCAGGACTTCTGAGATGTTGCTTTCTTTATCATAGCATATAGTCTCAGCTGTACTAGAGGCAGGGCAAAAGGAAGCTTGTGTACAAAATCCCCAAGAGAATACAGGAGAATCGGGAGAGAAGGGGTCTTTTGGGCTAAGCAGGAGAAAGCAGCTTTCATTCAATTTCCTAATGAAGGCTGAAAAATGGACTCAGCAAACAAAATGAGACTCAAAGGGATTCTTCATGACATTCCAAAAGAAGCAATGTATGACCACTACACATACCTAAGGCGAAAAAATGAAATTTGTGAGAAAAGTCAGCTGGGAAGAGAAGTCTTTTACTTGAAGCTTCTTCAAATAAGGAAAACAGAGAGAGTTCCTGAGAACCCTTGCTTGCATGACTGCTGAAGTCAGCACACTTAATCATGCTGATAAGATTTTGTGGGCTCTAGCCGTGAAATTGGACAGGGACAGAAATGAAGTTGCTTCTTGTCACACAGGAATTGCTGAGACTGTGGTTTCTAAGGATGCAAAAGCTTTGTGAGACAGATGTTTTCCACCCACTGCTGAACAGATCCATTCCCACAGCAAAATGAGGGAAAGGCGTGAAGAGAAATGGCATTGCTGATGGATCGCCTTCAGAGGGACAATGCTGTGCCTGACTGCATGTTCCCATATTATAACCCTGACACTGGCTCCCTACTCATCCATGGCCACAGATGTCCCATCTGTATAGCAAATATTGTAACACCACCTCCTTCTAGCTCTTTGAGCCCGTCAGGGATACAGCCTATTTCATCTACCACATCTGCGCATCAACTTGAATTGGGCTACTGAGCATGTTCACAATGTAACTGATGCAAACTCAGCCCAGCTCTTTCATGTGAAAGATGAAACTGAGACTACTTTTTATGTTCTGCCTTAATAACACAGGGCCAAATACACTGAGGCATATGTTGGGTAGCCCTCATTTTAAAAAAGCCTTCTTACTGTAATCTCATCTCCTGCCTGACTCCTGTGGTTCCCCTATCCACTGCTAAAGCTAGGCAGGAATTGACTGAATTATCTGATCAATTCTGCTTGGAGAACTTGCTGGTGCACTAAGAGCCACTTAAACTGTGTAGCTTATTTTACATCCCTGTCTGGCAAATTATGTTCTCTAAATCTGTGTTAGAGTCTAGTGTTTGATCTCACTACTGAGACCGTATAGTGAAAAAAAGAAAAGCCTTGTTCAGATGTGGTTACTCATTAACTATTCCAGTAATCAGCTGCATTTCCACGTGGCCAGTTAGAAGGACGATATCAGACCACTGTGGCCAGCTCATATCAGAAGGGACTACTGAGGTCATTAATAAAGAGCAAACTTATTATGACCCCTTTTCAACTGAGAAAATTTCTTCTCAGGCTTGCAGTGGGAAGCCCTGATAAGCCTTGTCTGTGACTACAGCAAAAGCAGGGGGCATTGCTGTAAATCGTGGCAAATCCACCAGGCTGGTATTACTGTCTGAAAACCACTGCACTGAATTTCACTAGAATGGGCTATTACTTGCTGATTCCACTCTTCATCTCCTTTTTTCCATGAAGGTGGGGAACTGGCAGTTGGATTAGCTAATATATGATGTGATGGTTGATCTGAGCATGTTACATATCTCCTCTCTTGCAACACTTATTATGGGCATATTATGGAAGGATTTTGGATCAGACAACAGGATAAAAAGCAGAGGTCTGTTAAGGAAAATACACCAAACATGGGCTGGCTTTTTGCTTTGAAAGCATCACAATCCCATTACCAGCTCTCAAACCCTAAAATCTTTTCCTGTGCATCCCATGTCTTTTGTAGGTTGGAAATCAGGAGAGGAGACCACTATAACTTATGATGTAGGTTAAACAGATCAATTCCCACCTTATTACAGGTTGCAGTTTAAGCATGTCTCCAAATAAGGACAAAAATGGCTTGTGTAGATTTGATATACTGTGATGTCTGTTAAAAAAGCCACACTCACAAGGCTTTAACTCGGAAAAAGTGCTAGCATATGGAAAGAAGGGAAAAAAGAAAATCACTGTGTTACCCCACTGGGATTTCCCTCCTGAAGGTTGAAAGGTGCAGAGAAAAATGGGCCCTGGCAACCCACCATCCACCAGATGTCACTGATGTTCCTCTCAAAACCAGAGGACACAGCGACAAGCCAGGTGGGAAAAAAAAAGGTGCATCGCTAGTGGGTGAGTCCTGTAAAATTCTTTTTTCAAGTTATCAAACAAGCCTGTTTCAAGCCCCTTAAACTATTTTTTCTCTTTCCTTCTGCATAAAGACAAAGTAGCGCTGACCTTTTCCTACTTACAAAGTTTGCCACACTCTGCTTACACTGTGTCCTCCTGACCTCTCCTACTCCCTGCTAGTTCTTCTCAGTGGTTTGACATGGGACCATCAGTAAGAGAAAGAGCTCGAGACAAGCTGCTTCCCTGTTTCTTTTCTTCCCTGTCACCATTCAATCCCAGGTTTTACTCACCCCCGGGTACAGTTTGGATGGCAGAGCTGGCAAACATTATTCCCATCGGCGTATTTCCAGACGAGGGTGTCATTCTCACCCAGAACCCCTGCTGGGCAGGATTTCACACAGTGGGGGCCATCTATAAAATGGGCACACTTCATGCAATTGTCAGGGCCCTGCAGAGAGAAACAACTTGTTTATAATATTCTTACATCAACCTATTCAGGAGGAAACTTTGAAGATAAATCTAAATGCCTACCACTGCTGGAAGTTTTCAGCATTGTCAAGTTTTATTTCCTTGCAACTTGATATTCTTGTAAGTAATTGGTCTTGTAGAATGGACCATACAAAAGACAGTTCCTGCTGCTTAAAGCTTATTTTCTTGCATTGCAATGTTGCTTCTTTTTTCCCTCTGCCTTCTTTCTCTTTGGAAAATTTGTGTTTTGCATTTTAAGTGGGGAAGAATTTACGACACCTTGATAAGGGGTTAGCTGAAAAGCAGACAGCTTGGTTGCTACCTGGTACAATCTACTGTCACACAATTTAAAATAGTGGATATAGACCCTCTGATACCTCCCGGAAATACGGGAATCAAATAATTATTTTTCTGTTTTCTCGGCACATGTTCTTTCCTCTGTTAGGAAGAAGCATAGGATGATGAAGGCAATCCAAGGCGTCCATGCATTATTTTTTTGCACTTTGAAGAGCACTTAGTTTGTACTTAAAGGCATTGCCTTTGGCCATTTTTGGCAGAACTGTTTTTATTAAGACTGTAACAGCACCATGGATGACCTAAATATTTTAAAGCAGGGGAACCACCAATTGTGGGTCAAATTCTACTGTGGAGAAAAACCAGACCAGATCCACAGTGCTGGTTGCAGTGGGACAAGAGTAAGACACACACTATAGGAAGATTATTTTAATCACTGTAATGTCTAAGGCCCACTATAATAGACTGATTACTAGATGCTAGGCAAATATGGAACAGGGGGTCACTGCCTGAAGGAGTTTATAATGTAAATAACATCCTTGAGGCCATGATTCTAGGAGGGAGGATGGAAATGCTTCACATTACTGAGCAGTGACTCTTCAAACTGATGATAGATGTCCTTGCTCTTGACAGGACAGGGTTAATTTTTGCACTAGCCAGGAGGGGCATGGCTAGGACATGGGGGTTATTCTATCCCCTCATGCCATTGCCAGGGGAGGGGGAAGGACTTTCTTCTGGGGAGAAGGGGTTCCTTTTGGTTGAGCAAGCATAGTAGAGGAAACAGTAGGCGAATGCTGGTTCTGAGCAATTACATGTGAATCCTTCACCTTTCTTGTACACTGTTATTAATGTTGTTGCTGTTACTATTTCCTTTCTTATCTCATTACTGTTTCCAGTAAATTGTTCTTATCTCAACCCATGATCTCCCCCTCTTATGCCTCCAATTCTCCTCTCCAGCCTGCCACAGAGGAAAGGGAGGAGGGAGTGCGTGAGTGGCTTGTGGTTTGGAGAATCTCAGTGGGAGTACTAAGTTGGGGAGTACCATTCCTACACCACAACAATGGACAAGGCTCGAACACTCAGAGGCTGCTGGCGGTGGCAAGAGGTGTTTAAAGAGTTGGGTTAAATAACACAGAGGTGGACCTGTGATGGAAGCAGGAGATTTGATCTCAAAAGAGAGATTTGGGCTTTTACAATTAAGATCTGAGTTTGATCTGACGTGTTCGCATCAACTTGGAAGCTGAATGGTTGCATATTACTCAAATGTTTGCCACATTTGCCAAAGTAAGTTTTTCTTTTTCTGTAAAAATACAAAAAATATTAAAGACTCTACAATGTCTGTGACTGTGGATTACATGTCAGAAAAAAACCTAACACCCTGAGGTTTCCTATCCAGCCCCCTTGCCCCAAGATCTTGACTTCTAACCACACTCATTCTCTGCTTCACCTAAAAAAGGGTTAAAATGAGACCTCAGGATTATCTGAACATGGAAAACACATATTAATACATGATGTGAGGTTCAATTTGCTAAGATGAATCTGCTCTTACAGGTCCAGTGCAGGTTGCATTGTACATGGTGGAGTTTTGCACCAGGCACTCAGGGTGGCAGGGGAGGCACTTGGAGTCCTTTTCAAACTCCCTTGGCTCCCTGGAAAACAACAAGAAGGAAAGAAAAATAATTAAACCTGAGAAATAATAGCAAGTGATAAGTTGTGGTCTTCTGTCCTTGTCCAGACGTTTCCACATTACATTGATGGCACTGAGACAGGAGGACGGGACCCTCTACACCAGTAGAACTTGCTCAGTGCAACCAGGAGGACGTAAGAGTAAGGGAAATTTGGTTGACAGTGAAACACATGGCACTCCAGATTGCACACTACAAATTAGTTTACTTTCCCTTTTAAGATAATGTCAAAGAATACTCACAACCATTTCTAGAGGGTTTTAAATGGTAGTGATGCAAAGAGATCAGCAAAAACAGTTCAAGTGATTCCAAGGCTACAAATAATAATTAGGAAAGTTAAACAGCAAGGCACTGATAATTAAATTCATGTCCTCTCTACAACACACAATGAATCATTAAAATATGAAAGTTGGGAACAGATGGTTTTAATAGCAATAAAGCTGTTCCACTTCAAGTAACGGTGTTATTAATTAAACTAAATCTACCCATCATTTGACACAAAAAATGCCCCGATCTGCCCTTCAGGTTATAATAGCTGCTAGAGGGAATTCACTTGAAAGGCAGCTGCTAAACTGCAAGCCACTAGAGAAATACAAACATCAGAGGCAATAGCACCCTGACAAGTACTTGCTTAATACTCAGGAGCTTTAAAAGTCAAACTTTGTAATTTTGCTGCTAGACATGCCTTTTCCACGTAAACCACCTGTTGAACTGACACACAAGACAGCAATATTTTTTCCATGTCCTGAGTGAGGCTGAGGCAATAATTTTGCCTGAAATCGCTGCTCTCAGTGACTTTCGGATGAAAGTTCATTCTCCCTTGACGAGTAGCTTTGCACACTGCAAGGGTGAGCTGCTCATCTGGGCACACATAAGAGGAAGGAACTTGTGGTTGTTCGCCGAATTTTATTTGCCAACTGGGAGATAAGATTTTGGGAGAAAAAGGCTCAACAAGCTCAACTTCGAAGTAAACGGTTTATTAACACACAGTAACGAAAAGAAAAAAAAATTGAAACTTTCAAAACCCTTCTCCTCCCCCTACAAGTGTTCACTTACCTACAAACAACACAGAGACAAAACCTGTGACATTCAGTCAGTTTCACCATTTAATTATAGTCTTTCATCAGTTCTTCAGGAGAGAAGTCTCTTAGTTTACCATGGAACTTTCTCCCACTGACAACCTAGAACAGTTCTCTTGTGGGTCTGAACTCTCACAGAAACAGCTGCCCAGGGAAACCTGCTTCCATGTGCTCTCCTCCCATCAGCAGTTTCCCGAGCTGCTCATGGGTCATGGAACTCAGGCATCTGGGCTGTCACCTTTTGAAGATGAGGAACTTCAAAGCAAAGGATTTCTCATCTCAAGGAACAGAGATGTCTCCTCACTCCTTTCACTGGTGCAGGAGTTTCTCAACTCTCTCTCTGTTCAGGCATTTCATGGGACCATACAGTCCATCACAAACAGCTTTGCTCAAAAATCCACAAATCATCTCCCCAAATGCATATTTTTCCATTATTTAAAGGACAATCTATCAATAGAGTTCATTTCCATAGCTCAAACAAGAAAGTCCAGCCAGCAGGCAACTCCTCCATATTTTCTCTAATTAATCCCTTTCTCACTCTCTCCATCTGACTGTTATGTTAAGTCTTCTCTATGCTCAATCACTTTGTTCTCACTCTGGGAAGAGCCAAGACTGCCTTACCTCTTGGGAAGGCGGAAGGAAAAGAATGATCCTGGGCTTCCTTCTAACTTTTAAGGCTCTGTGTGTGTGTGTGTGTCCCAGAGGTGTATCCCTGCATGAAATTGGCTATTTTGGTTGTCAATTCAAAGGAAATCACCAGTTGCACCTCACCATCTGTGCTAAACCAACACACAAGTCTATTAAGCAGCAAAGCCCTGGCTCTGGGCATGACTGAGCTCTCAGAGACTCTACAGCTCTGGCTCTCACTCAGTGTACTTGACATGACAGTCACAGCTTGGGCTTTAAACTCCTTTCTTTTTTACGGGAAGGAAGCCCAAGGTTTAGCCACCTAGGGCCTCCAGTCTCCTTGTGGGCTTAAGGGGATGTTTTCTTAGCAGTCACCATGCCAGGAGCAAACTCCTATGCAACACTGAATGAGGAAGTAGAGGTACCTTAGCTAGGTATTGTTGGTTCACACAACATCTCTGCAAAGCTGGGGAAATCCCATACAACCAGAGACCCAGTTTCTTGCTTTCTTTCTAGCTCTAACACATTTTAAAACCCAAAACCCCCATACCATCACCAAAACCTAAAGCACCCCTGAGACATCTTACCCTTGCAGGATGTTGCACTGTTTCACACATTCTTTCTGACGATCAAAGAACCTGCAGGAGAAGCAGTGGAAGGGCCCTGGGCCCCAGCAGCCCACATCTGAGCACAGGGGGTCACAAACATGCTTGGCAGCAGCTGAGAGAGAAAGAGGGACAAGAAAAGACATGAATGTCAAGGCAAGAGACAGGTCAAACTCTTCATTCTCACTCCGTCTGACCAACCAGTTTTCCCAGCCTATTCCAAAACAGATATGAATGGTTCTGGTAGAGTGGAAGAGGAGTAATCATGCCTCTCTAAATCCCAAACCATGAAACTGAGTGACTTTTGGCCATTCAAAATAAGAATGCTCTCCTCTGTGACAGCTTAAGAGATGTATAATAAAGTTAAGTCAGGCTGAGGAAGCTGGGTTGTCTACCTTGGGGAAGAGAGAGCTCAGGACAAACATTATTGGACCTTTTTCTACTAGAAGGGCATGTCAAACAACTTTTTAACAAGGCCTGTAGTGACAGGACAAGGAGAAATGCTTTTGAACTGAAAGAGTAGATAGATTTATGTATATAATGAAGACATAGTTACAATGGGTGGTGAGACACTGGCATGAGTTGCACAGGGAATTGGTGGATGCCTAATCCCTAAAAGTTCAAGGTCAGATTGGATGGGGCCCTGAGCAACCTGGTCTAGTATATCACTGCCCACAGCAGGGGGGCTGGCCTTTAAAGGCTCCTTCTCACAAAAACCATTCTGTATCCCTATGACAAATTTCTAAAATACAACAAATTCATATTCTGCAAAAAGAAATAATAATAAGCGGCCCAGGGACCACTGCAGTCAGTAGCAGTATGATTGAACAATAGGTTTGAATTTGTCAAAAAAGGCCAGTGTTAGGAGTTAGCTTTTGCATCCTTCAACTGATGTGGCTTCATTCTGTTCATAGTAGTGAAGAAGCTCCTGATTTGCTGGACACCGCAAAGTCCACATTTCTTCCCACATTGGGAAGAAAAAAAAATCCCACTCTTTCCTCACCACTTTCATTAAAGCAGTATCACTGAGGAATTTTGTAGCCAGAGAAACATGGAGAAAAAAGCCTTGCTTGAATCACGAAAATGCAAGCTTACTCTTAAATTTCAGCACGAGCTTTGATGGTGAGCATCAAATGCAGCACTCACTTACCACACTCATTTTTATCTCTATTCTGTAAAATCTTCGTTTTCTGGCTCTCAGTTGCAAACAGGCTGTGCCAGTCCATGGTGTCAGCATAGCAGAGGTTCTTGTTCTTCATGATGGCAACGTCTCCATCACTTATTTCCTTGAGGGAGCGCAGCCCTAGGGACTGTATTTTCAGGTTAACAACGGCAAGGGAATACTGGCCACTAAAATGGAGATGGACAAATAGAAAAGACAAGCAAGAAAGATAATCAGTGAGCAAGATTTACTCAGCATGTTTTTCTTTTAGTTGTCAAATGCGTCTTGCTGTGAACTGCATTTTCTTCAAGCAAGATTCTGCTCATCCCTCTGAACTTAATGCCTTGTACATGACATGCCTATTACGTAACAACTGCAATTCTCACATCTGGTTTTGCAAGGGCTTTTAAAGCTAAAACTGGCAGGACGCAGGTGTTCTGACAAGTAAATTATGTGGAACAATGGTTGTAGGTAAAGCAGCTATTATTTTTTTCTTGTCCACCAAGTCATTCTTCCTCTTGGGGCAAGCCTAGGAGGGCACTGGAAGCATTGCTGACATCTGCACTGCTTGGCAGCCTCCATCCACAACTGCCCAGCTACTTCAAATCTCACAGTGCTTCTGATTACACTATGACTTACCCCAGACTGTAAAGAGCACTTTCTGTCCTGCCTGTGCTTCCAGGGTGGTGGAGGAGACCCTGGTCCTGAAAGCAGGCTCAGGGCAGCCCTCCATACATGGTGCAGAGCTGAAGGTCTTTACTCCCAGGGCACATTATCTATGCTACAAGAGATGGTGCTCTACTCCCTGCAGGGTTTTCCCCATTTTGCACCAGTTTTGGGACACCTGATTGCAACCTTGGTGTGCTCAGACAAGAGCAGCTCAAAACAGGGTTTCTCTTAGAGTGGCTCTGACACATGATTTACTTACTGTTGCTTTGTTCTGCCTCGTATAATCTCCAGATTTTCGAAAGCATAGAGATCAGTAGCATTCTCAGGCCAGGCTTGAATCAACAAAAATCCTGAAAGAAGAAAAGAAGATTAAAAAAATAATCATAATGGAAATAAACTCACTGTTAGTACTAGCAGCAGAACCTTCTCCTGTAGCAAATCCTGCACCAGGAGAAGGCGCTTGTACTTTCCCTATGCTTATCTGAAGGATCTCAAGGTCTAACATGACATTTTAGGGAGCAAGGAGATATTTTTAAACCCTGTTTTATAAACAGTTTACTTCTCTAGCCCACCATGCGGGCTTAGGAGCGTAACAGAGCATGTCAGTGAGCTGCACATCCTGCCACACCAATGCTCCAGCAACGATGGCTCTTGCCAGTAGATACCCTGGCTGAGAGGCTGCAGGCTCGTGATCTGTGGGAGAAAGGCAGCACTCCATCCCATTTTTCAGCCAACCTCAAAGAAAAGGAAAACTGAAAAGTGGGAACAGAGCAGAATAGCTACTCACAGTGGATTTTCTGAGGCAAGCAGAATTCTCCACTCAGCTGAGGTGTTTGGGAGGAGGGGGAGAATTTGGAAAATTGCAGGCTACTGTATGAAGCTCTGCAGTTAGTCATTGCTGCCCTGAAGGGAACCACACAGGTGAGAGAGAAAGAAAATGAGAACTGGAGTCATGTCTGTAGACCTAGCCCCGATGTTACACTCATTTCACAATGAGCTGAACGCAATTACTTTTAATTGATACTAGGAGCAAGATGTTGGCTGAGTGTTCCCCTGACTGCTTTGTGCTCATGGAGACACATTCACCCCAAGGAAGAACTCTTCAGGCTGGAGAGGGTGTCTCCATAAGGATGACGCAAGCCCCTGAGCATGCTTCCCTAAGGAGCTGCTGAAAAGTTTTCCACAAATAGAAACACACTTGGCTTTTTTTAGCCAGAGTGACACGCCTCTGCATCACCACATGCTTCTTGGGTGGCTGAGGATCTTCACTGCTTTTACTCTTCTCTAGGGCTGACAGTTCAGCAGAAGGGATGTTCTGGCCAAACCACACACCTTGGATGGAAGACCAGTATGGGTTATGTGGGCGTAATGCTGGCAAGGTGCTGCTGACCACCTTGGTTAAGAGTGACCCTTGTTAGCTCAGAGACAAGAAACACTTTGCATGCACTTCTCTTCATGTGCTTAAAAAAATTCCCTCCTCCCTATTTGTATTTTTGGCAGTATCAGTCAAAAAACATCTCAGCCTAGATTCACTGCTAACCTGATATTTCTTTGACTGTTTTGAAGACATCCAACTTCTTGGGATCCAAAGGTAGGGTCTTGGTGAAGGCATCACTGAAACAAACAGAATGAGAAATTGGGAAAAGAACAGCTTAGCCTGGATTTTCCCTAGCCCTTTTCTTTCAGTGCTTGATAACCAGCAGGTAACTCACCCTAGAAATGCAACTGGAAGAATGCTGACATCCCCATTGATCTTGGTACAGTTTTTGAAGGAATCAATATTTGTGGCATTTATGGAGAGGATCCCTTTAAGTTCACCTATTCCGATGCCATTGCATACTGTTAAAGGAGAGACAAAAGTTAGTGGGGACAAAAGTGAAGCCCAGTCACCGGCAGGGTAGAAACATGGAGGTGCCACGAGTTCATAAAAAATTCCCATATGGTCAAACCTTCCACCCTAAGATGACTTTCATATATCTTTTGCCTATTTTTGCTTTTCAGAAAGTGCCACAGGATAACTGCTTCCTGCTTGCCCAGCTGTGCAGCTCTGGTCTGAGCATCTCTGCACACAGGCTCTGGCACATTCTCTTCTCTCTTTGACCTATTTCCATCCCCCTTGATGAGACACTGGAAGGACAAATGGAGGAGAAGGCTGACATGCAAGATATACATGCACACAGCACACAGTTTATCTCCTGTACTTGTGGTGTATCCCATCTGGAGAGCATGCTTCACAGTCATGCTTCCTGATCACACCACTTGGTGGATCTCCAAACTATCACTGGATCTGATTTATATTGAATTTGCACTTAACTAAGATCAGAACTCCCTGCACCTTTCCTAGTAAGTTCTCTGTCATCTCAAAGCCTTACTGGTTTATTCTATGCTTTTTATACCTTTGCTGCATAGCCCATCACACTTTTTACACTTCCGAACACCATTTTCTTCCACTTCGTAAGTATCAGCGTTGCATGAGCGAACACAGGAGCCGTGGTCTGTCACCACATAGTTATCTGGAAAAAAATAAAGGATACAAACATGACTGAAACACAAGAGGGGTGCTTTGAGGGCCAGACAAGCACTTCAAGACTTGTAAGAGAAAGGGGAATTGAGCTTTTGGAATACTCAGAGTAGTACAGGCATTAACTATGAACATCCCAAGTATCATTTGAAGGTAGATGAACATACAGTGCTATCACCATTTTCAGGGAGGGGAATGGTCATAGAAGGATAAAACAACATTCAAGTTTTGATGGATTAAAAAAATACAGAAATGTAACAGCAAGAAAGGAAAAGCAAGCATCTGTAGCAATGATCACAGGCCTTGAGACAGAGTGTTAAAATCAATTGCTTTTTAACAGTCCTAATTAAGAACCAGTTAAGAGTTGATAATGCTTTGGTAATCCATACCATTGATCCCATGTACCCATTGTTTTAATGGCTTTTAAAAGATGCCTTTCTCTTCACCAAGAGAAAAAATTATCAGAAGTCAAAATGCAAAGATTAAAAATCAGGCAAAGTGATGAATGCAGACTGTTTGAAGAGGCTCACTTTGTCACCTACTCTCACTTCCCACAGAAGCTGAAGAGAACAAGTGCTCTTTGTCCTCTTCTCCAACTCCCCACCTCCTCTTTGGCTGCAACCTAAAATGGACTTACGTGGACATTCCTTCACGCAAGTGGCTCCAAAGCTGTATTTTCCTTCAGGGTTCACATCCATCTGGTAAGTGGTGGGGTTGTACAGGACCAATGGGGGACATGTATCCTTGCATGTAGCATCATCTCGAAACTTGCGGCATGCCTGTGATTGAACAACAGCGCCCATTAAACTGCCTTTGCCTTAAAAAGTGGCAGTGATTTTACATCAGGTCTTCAAATACTCTGATGGCCTCATCTGCTTTCTGCTTAGCTCTAATGGGAAGCCCAAGCAGCTACAGGGATGGTCCATCAGGATTTGAAGTTGAAAGGTTGCTTCAGGCTGGGCAATGGAGTTTAGTTTTTTTTTAAAGAAGAAACCATGAGCTTTTCTTTTCCTGAACGAGAAACCTTGGCACTCTGGTTGGAGAGCTGCTGGGATTCACGTGGGAACAGGAGCAAATCTGCATGCCTTAGACAGAAAAATTTTCCCTACAAGCAGGAACCAGATCAAGACAAACTGTACTTTTCTTGGCCAGTTTTTAATAACCTAAATCAAATCAAGTCCTTTCCTGCCAATTACTAACTTTTCTGGCTAAATATTAAACTCAAGCCATTATATTTGGCTGCAGGTAATGAACAATTTAGCAGGCATTTATGAAGGGCAAGTTGGTTCTTCCAATCTAAATCTTCATTAAATTAATAATGACTCTCTTTTTCCCTTTCTTCTCCCCTGGCTTTCCAGATGAGAGAGGTAACTGTCTTCTCTGTGAGCCAGTAAGGGGATCATAGCTATCTTAAAAGGAAACCAGGAACAGAGGTAACAACAACAAAAATCCAGGTTGGATGATTTCTGTGGTGATTACTGAGATGTCACTTAATTCCGAATGAAGTGTAGTGCAAACATGGGGAATAGTTAAAAACCACAGCATGCATCAAACCCCTGAAACTCTTATGGAAAAGTAATGGGACCTTTATTCCCTAAAGAAGCTCCATTTGTTTCTTCTCTCTTCACTGCCCCAGGGCTCCCCAAACACAGTGCTTTTGTGGCAAGTCAAAAGGAGAAAGGGAAACCCGGATTTCATGCATGAAGTTCAGCAAAATGAAAAAAAAAAATAAAGATCCATCACTTCTTTCTTCCCTTACTACTTCTTGCTTTGGTAAACCAAGATTATTACTGACTAGTGCTGAGGAGTACAAGGCAAAGCTGTGCTGGCCTGGAAAACTGCTGCACCATGGGGGCAGCTGTGGGTCCATTGACCTGTTCATGTGGGGAAGTGCCTACAGCAAACACTTAGATGTGCTGCAACAGCGTTGGACTCACTGGGCAGACAAAGGCATTAACACTGGTTTGGAACACACTAGGAAGGTGCATGGGCAGAGTCAGCAAAGACCACTAAGGGTGTTGTGAAGTTCATGCCCTTTTCCCTCCCAACAACCACCCATGCAGGGAAGCCCTGGAGGACCCTCCAGGTCAGCATCTCTCAGGAGGCCTTCTGGGGCTGAAGAAGGCTAGAGGACATGCAGCTGAAAGCCCTGCTCGCCACGTCAGGGATTGAAGCCATTACGGGGTGGTGTAGCATCATTACCAGGCAGTCACTCTCCCGAGGGCCGGTGCACCCCGCAGCACACTGGTTGTGGCAGCAGTCGCTGGGCACCTTTCCCCTGCACCGACCAGAGCACTGCTGAGCACAGATGACTTTCGTTACTGGAAAGAAACAAAGAACAAAAAAATGAAAAACATCAGCTGTACTTGCTGAAATGACATCAAGAAATATGGAGACAGGGTCTGGTGCAGGTTCTGTGCTAGATTTTCCTCGTGGGACATTCTGTCCTCATTTAAGGCCAAAGTTTGGGAGGGGCGAGAGCGAGTGTGGGTGGTGGTAAGAAGGGGTCATGTTCAGCCTGTAATTATCTTGACTCTTATGAGGTGCTAAGAGCTCTGATCCCAGCCAGGAAACATGTCCTGCTTAGAAAGAACAACCCTGTTGCATCAATGCCTAGACCAAGTAAAACTCTGTGACAGAGTCATCTTATAGCTGGGCAGCAGGATAGAATCTGTCTCAATTTCACTGAGAAAATTTACTATTATTGGGGCTAACTTTAGGCAAAACAATGTGACAGAATTGCCAGGACTCTGTACTATAACTGAAAACTGTACATTGTTGGTGTGGTGCTTAAAATATCATTTTAATGCACTAAAATAGTTCCAAAATTTGCAGAGTTAGGGGACACTCACTCAGCAAGCAGATTTCATATGCACACTGAATTATTTTTCTTTAATGTTCAAATCCTTGGCCAAATTTTATCTTCATTACACAACTCCCTCAGGGTTTGCACCAGTGCAACAACACGAAGGAGGAACTGGCCCTAGTCCAGCTTTTTGCAGGGAAGCAAAAACTGCCTGTAACATTTTGTTGAGAATTGGGAAAGCTTCTCCACTTGAATATCAAAGCAGAGAAAAGGATAATCATAACAATTTTTAAAAGCCCACAAATGAACGCCTAGCATGTTTTTGTACTAGAGACCCCAAATGAGATTGTTTGTTCTCTAAAAAAAAAAAAAAAAAAAAGAAAAAAAAATTACTGATCCACAGAGCCTGGCACAGGGCCAAAAGAACCTGATGGCTACTCTGCTTCATACAGCACCCTGAGCATTTCAGCTGTGCATTGTGCTGTTATCAACTTCACAGTTGGCACAAATGAGTTACAATATTATCAGGAATTCCTGTAAGTCTGAAAACCATGGTTGTTAATTAACAGAAAATTATTTCAAAGACTAGCCAGCTTCAGGGTATATAACAGTGATTTTTAAAAGTCATCTATTCTTCTTCCACTACACAGTTCTGTATCCAAATTGTATTATTTTATTTTTTCCTGTAGACCTGTAAGCAAGGTAGTGTATTTTCAAAGAAACAGATTATTTCCACAATATGCATTAGCTTCTCTGATAGCAACTCCTCCATTCAACTAGAAACAGAGGACTAAAAGGCACATTGTTCTACATGAATGGTATTTTGATACAAATTTTTCATTACCAGGGGAATAAAGTACCTCATCACTTTGATAACTACTGACTAGAATTTCCTGCTGGAAACACATATTATATCAAACATTTTTACTTCATATAGAGTATCCCACGTTCATTTCCAGGAGAAAGAGACATATCCCTCAAACTTTCCCACATATGGAAATGTGGGATACATTTTCAGTTTGCCAGATTCTCAAATGCCTGGATAGGCGAGCAAGAGCCTGCAAAAATTTTTGTTTTATGCACTCGTCAACCTCCTGATTCCAGAGAGGGTTTGTAAATGCTGGAAGATTGCAGGGCTGAGACCTGAGGTTTTGCAAGGTCCTGGGACAGCTGTGCAGCCTCAGCTACAGGAACCAACCCAGGAAGGGCTTTGTATGCACAGCCACTGTCCATCCTGAGAGCCAAACTGCCGAGCCAACTGACAAAAACCGAAGCTTACACTGAATGAAGACAGATAAGGTATATGCTCCTCTTTCCTCAAGCTCTAAGTCATAGAAATTTGGCTTGCTATTTGCAGACAAAAAACTTAGGTTCAGGTGACTATTTGCAATGGAAAACTGAATGTAGGATGTTGCTTCCATTTGCATTATGTCTAGATCAGCAGTCTTACCACTGAACTTTTCACAAAACAAAACCCAGTGTATTTCCCCACATTTTAGAAAAAAAAAATAAAATAAGCACTGAAACAAATTGACATGGTGTTCCTTCTCAGCCTTTACTTTAGGAAAAACAAACTGTTGCAAAATCTCAGGCACTTGTAAATGGATGTTTCTGCTGCTCTTTTAGCATCAGGCAAGCATACTACCTGCATAATTATGGTTAATTTTTCAGTAGGCAGAAATATAGTATGTATGTTAGAACACACAAGCTCTTTCTTAATTAATCTGCAGGCTTACATGTCTGGCAGTTTTGTACACCAGGGCCCCAGCAGTGGTCTTCTGTGCAGTTCTGATGGCATTTAGGACCTAAAACATAAGAGAGAGTTTTTTATTCTATAAAAAAAGAAAACATTAATGTACCATGAACAACAGAAAACAATGACTTGAGTTTTCCTTCCTGATAAATCAGAGTAGGAAGCACCTATATAACAGTGCTCAAAAAATTTGAGAGCTGAATTCCTTATCCTTCGTTCACCTCTGCTTTCCTACGTGCAGTTCTCCACCTCCACACCTTTGAGCAAGCGAGCACAATACCCAGCCAGTCTAGCTTACGAAAGAGGCATATTTTTCCCAGGAACAGGAATCTCAGCTACTGCCCGGCTGGCCCTTCTGCTGGGGTTTTCATGCAATGGCAAGTCACCACTGGCTTGCTTGAAGTCAGGCATGTGCCAGCTGCTCACTAGAGGCCACATGTAAATCAGTGTTTCTGAACAAGGCAGTTCTTAAAAGAAAACAAATCCAACTGGATTCACAGGCAACTGCCAGCTACTCTGACCACAAAGTAATTTGACTTGTCTGCTCCACGCACTCCTCCCATCCTCTGCCAAAAATACTCCTTGTGTAGGACTATGCTGCAGATGGACAATCGATGGAGAGGTGGGCAGGATGGACAGACACCTTGCCTGACCTCGAGGGTTCAGTGCTAGGTTCTTTCCCATTACTCCCTCTTTGCTCTGTTATTTCTTCTTCCTTCTCTTAATGACAAGCAAAGTCCCAGAGAAAAAAACTTATTATAGAGTATGGGACCATTATTAAAGCCATAAAAGGCTGTCTTAGTGGAATTCACTACATTTAAAAGGCATTTCCTACTAGAGTGCTTCTTCCCACTAACAGCATGTGATTCTCCTTCCCCCTATCAGCCATCAAATAGCTGAACAAATGCCAATACTTGTCCAAGAGTTGATTGATTTGGTGTGGGACCAAAAAGCTTTTTTTTTTTTTAGTTGAAAAGTTAAAGGTTGACATTTCTGTGGTGTTCAGAGCCAAACTCCTGTGCTGACATGTATAGTTTGCAACTCCTTGATTACGCCAGGCCTCCGTAGAAAAATAAGTCAACACAGAAGTTGGCTATTAGCTTTCAGGCAATTATGCAACTGGAAGAAGATAAAGAAAATATGTTTTCCTGCCAATTTATAGTGCCAGTAATGAAATGCTCAGAAATGAAAATAAACCCTCCTTTCTGTGAAATGACTGGGGATTTTACGAGAGACTCATAAGGCTGAAGGATTAGCTTGAGCCCGCTCTAAGCAGATGCTGTGCAAACTTTTAAATATCCACTCATCTCCTTGTTGATCTGAAGTGTCAGATTTATCTACCTGTTTATTATTACTTTTGCCAGGGTAATCTGTGCAGCCCAAACCAGGAGAATTTTATGGCATTCAACTAGGGCCTTAGCTCTAAAAAGACTTCAAGTAACTCCATGAAGCGACCCATATGGTTTTTCTAAACCAGAACTTTACATTGTAAACAGAAGATTGCTGGAAACAAATGAATGCACATTTTTCTGAGCTGTCTTTCTGAGCTGAGTACCTATGCAGGGTACCATCTTAAACCAACAGGAACATTACCAAGAACTTTGCTGAGCTATGAGTTAAGGACCTAACCATTGTGAAAAATTCTGTCTTAGGCCAGTGGTGCAGAAATGAACGCGCTTCTCTTGGAATAGGGTTTGGTGGCCTTCATTAGAAATTGTTGGACCAGGAACCCACTGCATGAAAGATGGGATGTTCATTTTACTCTCTGAAATGGAGGGAATTTTGGTAAGTTAATACTCACAAGAAGTCAAGTTGCTTGCAAATTCAAGCACTGTGGGAGGCTTCTTGCTTGTGTCGATGATGTCATTCCAAAGAACAGTGTCCATGTTGCACAGTTTGGGGTTGTTGCTGATTTTAACACCTCCATTGAGAATTTCTGTCACAGAAACAAAAAAAATTGCTAAGTGAAGCAAATCCCTAATTTTCCCCAAAGACATCCCCAAAATGTCTCTGATCTAAAGAGAGAGAAATAAGTTACATCTTTCTCCATCTCAGTCACATGATACTGACAGAAAGGAACAATCTGCAGGGCATCAGCACTCCTGATGGTGTAACTAACATCAGGATCAGACTGGCAGGTTCAGGAGAGTCAGCTTTTCTTGGATGCCACAAAGATGCCACTATGTGTAGTTTTCTGCCTGGTGCTACCTCTAGGGCCCACCGTGCTCAGCAGAGTAGGCACTGCTGGTGTGCATAGCCAGAGACCACATGAGACACACATATTACCAGTTCCCCCAAGGATCTAACAGAAAATATTGATATGTATGCACTGGAATCAAATAATAAAAAATAACAAATGGATGCTTCTCTGCCAGTTTCAGGAACAAAGATGAATCTTGATGAATTTTCTTTGTCTTTTGCAGAAGACTGGCTAGCAGGAAAGCAATTAGAAAACATCCCAGACATTCAGATCCTTGCTTTTAAAGTGGGGTTTCATGGCATACGACTTTGAGAGGCAATCTCCAATAGATCTTGACACCAGTAAGCTGACAGTTGAAGTTGGCTTTGGAGGTGCCTCCACCTCTTGCCCGTGTCTCACCTGAAAGCCGCTTCATTGGCAGCTGTCGGAGTCCCTGGGTTTTATTCGTGTGGTAGTTGGATAAAACTGCCAGGGCGTAAGAGCTGTCATACAGCACATTGCCTCGGATGATCTGGAGGTTTTCAAGGGGAATGACATCCACCATGTTAAGTGCTATGAGCACGTAGCCTGCAACCTCCTGTATTGACTGAGAGAACAACAGAAGAAACAAGGTGCTTAATCCATAGTACTCTTAATCCATAGTACTCTTCAGTAACTGCTGTCCTCCTCCCACTTCTCCAATCCACCGTCTTTCAATTTTAAGGAATGACAGACCACTTAGTCTCATTAAAAATAAATAAATCTAGGAAGAAAAAGGGACTATGTGAAAAACCTTGGTAGTTAAGCATGTATAAACTCACCCTTTCAGCAGCTACCAGGGGGTCATTCCAAATGTCCAGCATACCCCTGTTCTGTCCCCTAGTAAGGGTAAGTGGGGCTGAATAGGGGATGCAGGAGAAAAGGGCAAGTATGCATGAAATGGCAACTAAGTGTGATGCTTCCCATAAACACTTGCCTAGCCTTCAACAACTGGCAGCACACATATGCCACCTGATTCAGGCTTTTACATTGTTTCTTCTGCACCTCTTCCTTTGCTCATCAGCAGGGAAGACTAGGCAACCTCCTGCCTTTTAAATAATATATATCTTTACAGGACAAAAAGACAAGTGAGGTACTGTTCCTGCATGTGGGTTAATTCTTGTCCTGCACTGTGAAATGTATGGATCTCTATCCCCTACAGAAATCACTGCAAGTGAAAACCCTTCAGGCTACTACTTAGGATATTTTCCTTTTCTAAGAAGACTACCAGTAAATTTTCAAGAGACTTGTTACGTTCCTCAGAACCCTGAGCTCTGTGATCAGGTTGTTTTTGGGAAAGAAGATTGGCAATGTCATCATATTTGTAACCCATATGTTCAAACCATAGATTTTTTAATCTTGCTTGTTACTTGCTGGTGGAGAACCTGGAGGTCCCCATGTCAGCCATGGCTCCTCCCCATGCCATGGCTGCATTTTAATATCCATCCTCTGTTCACTCCCTCCTCAGCTTGCCTTAATTTGCCCATGAACTTGTGCACAAAACAAATGTTGAGATGGGAGTAGCCCATGTGTCAATCACAGGGGATTATCTTGAAGATCACTTCAAGAATCCATGTGGGAAGTTATTGCACAGGACTTGCCTGCCTGCTGAGGGTGTGAGCACTTCAGGCTGCAGAGGCACTCACCACCATGGCAGGGGTAGGCATCACAGTTTGGAGGGCAGGGAAAAGGCCCCCACACTTCAAAATCTGCCACTCGCTTTGTGCTGTGCTTTGCCCAACAGCACCGCAAAGCCTTTTGCTCTCTGAGAAGTGAAGTAACAGGTAAGTATGTAATTCTAATTATAAATAAGAAGAAACCCATCTGCAGGGCACCCAGCACAGGACAGCAAGTGCTTGAAAAGCTATTTCTCAGAGTACCTGATTTGTATAGTAGGGTTGAGTGCATCTTGCAGCCTACAGGTATACTTAGAGTATAGGCTGCGATTCCTCTGATGTTAACTAGCTACGTTTTTGGATCAACACAGAATTTTATCAGCAGCTGATCCTTTGCACTTTAAAAATGGAGTAGGATTTGTTGTGAGCAGAAGGGCCCGTTGGCCATGAACACTAACCTTCAGGAAAGAGAGGTCACGATTGTGCTCCACATATGTAATCTCCAGGTTGCTGAGTACCACCTCACAATTGTTGTACATCCTCTGCAGGCTGGTGAAATGGTCCTCCACATGCCCCAGTTGGGTCAGCTTGTTATTTGTCCCTTGACAAACTGTGGAGGAAAGGAGAAAGCTCCATGAAGGAAAGAAAGAATAACTACAGGGCAAAGACTTGTTGCTCACTTATCTTTAAAAGCACCATAGGAAGTTAAGCATCAGCTTTATAAGAAACAAGAATATTATCTGTCATGACTCTAATGGCAATAGTGTAGGAAGTATGCAGTGTTTCCCAGGGACAGAGATGAACCAGAATTTAGAGCTGGAATAGCCCTCCATCACTTTCTGTTATAGAAAAGCTTCAACACAAGGCTTTTGTACATAGGTAGCACTAAGTTTTCTGTATCACAGACATAACTCAGTTTCTGAGGAGAGGACACTGATTCAGTTTTACTGGACACTACTGAAACTGGCATGCTGCCAGGTATCACCAAAAGTGATTCCCCTGAGGACCTATTTTACATTACTTTTGGGGACATTGGATGTCCTTATAAGCTCAGAGGGAGGAAGGGGGGCTTCCTGAAGGACCCCTTAATATACAAATTCTGATTTTAAGGTCTAACTGAACCTCCGGGGCTTACACATCTCTTGCCACTCTGACATTTGGGGAGTATGACAGATTCAGGAGACTTTCTGGCATATTCATCTTTGGCACTAAATCCACTTCTGCCTGGTGGGGGAGGAAGAGGTGTCACACAGAGCACCACTGAGATTCCAAATATTTATAACAGCATGATGGAAAAATTAATCCTCTCCTGAAATTATATTATTCTGCTTTATTAAATCTAGAGAAACTGAAAAAAGTTATCACCATTGTATTTGACTGCAATGAATGACCAAAACGCAAAATTGCTCTGAAAAAAACCACCAGACACAACCCTCAAAAATTCTGTACTCATACAGTCATTCCCTGGGCTATCCTTACAGAGGTCTAATGAACACATCTCTCAGTTATGCTAATATAAAGCAAAGAAGAATGATATAGAAGGCAATGTGGTAAAAAACTTCACAACCCCTTCCAGGGGCTCCTTCAGCTCTGCTTTGCTCTTCAGTGGGAGCAAAACGAGGCTGTTATCTCATTGTTTGTATAATGCAACCCCAGCCTGACTGTAGAGCTTTCCATAATGCATCAAAAGAATTGTATTCTTTTAACTTGGAGAAATGAATACATGAAATTATACTTCTGTAGAACTATAATTCATAGAAGCACCAATCACAAACTGGGACGCTGCAAACCAAGTAACAAAGATTCTTGACAAAGCTGGAAATATGTTTCAGTTCTAGTAACAAAAGACAACACCTGTTGAAGATTTACTGAACAACTGATGCTTTATTAGTAGGAATAACAATGTAATGACAGTGATAAAAACACACTTACCAATCATCAAAACTATTCATTGAACATGTGGTACTTCTCAGTACAATCATCAGCATTAGGAGTTACAGTGTGCTCAGATTAAATACTCTGGACCAGGTTTAAAGCAAGGCTGGTTCACTGACATTCCTCAGTTATTTCTCATTATACATCTAGACAAATATTACAGTGTTTGGAACCAGAGTGGCAACTGCTGGTAAATGGGAACACTGTGACAGGCTGTGAGTACATCATCTAAGCTGCTTGACCCTTTTTATGTATTTTGAATTTCTGAATTTCTTAACATTTGCTTTAGAAATTTTAAGTGGAGTTTTCTGTTTCAGCTTCTGTTCCGCTTTCAAACTTAACTGTTACATTGTGTTCACACTTCAATTCTGTATTTCCTGTCTGCTTCAAGTACATGGACCACAAATTATCAGGGTCACGGGCAGGTTTTTATTCCATGGAGTGGTCACATTTTGAAAGTTAGAAATATTGTCATATGGCTAGTCTGCATTGGAAAATGTGATGTTGTTTGGGACAGGGGTGAAGAATCTTTGAACTGACTGGAAAAGTCAAGGAGTCATTCCAGAGGACATCTTGAATTTTAAGCAAAGTTATCCTACAACCAAAGAAAAACCAGTAATATTAGATCCTCAGACTGTTCAAAACCTCACCTTGGATGCTCAATTTAGGCATCTCATAGCTGATCTTTAGAACAGTGTGATTTTGAAAAGCACTCCAACACAGTGCAGAAGCAGGTGCAGTTTAGACTGCTCACAGAAATAAAAACATGTAAGTCATCCTGCTGTGGTCTTCAGGGTCCACAAATGACCTGATGCACTTGTTGAATCTCTGAGGTTACCAGGAAAGATCTGCCCTGATACTCAAGACAAGCCCAATGCAAAAGCTGCAGTGCTTATGCTACACCTGAATCAAAGGACAGCTGGAAGAAGCTTTCTCTAGTGGCATCCTCCTGACCTCCTGTGCCCTTGATCAACTCTACACAGCTCGGCACCAGTCAGATCATACAACAAAACAGTCCATCTTGCTGAAACAATCCCTAAGACAAACTGCATTCATGTGAATGTGCTTCTCTTGGGATCAGACAAGTGTTGGAGCTCTGAACTTGGGTCAGCTGTCTTGAGAAAGAGTCTTTTTCTCTGCTTACTAGGTCAAGGCTGAGGCAGCAGTCAGAGGGCATGGTTACTCTTGCACTTCTCCCTCTCCCTCTCCCATGGGACCTCTCAGGGAACCATGCCAAAGAGCTGATCCAAGCTACAAATAATATAGGACAATAAATAAATAATTGGACATAGGATATTTTTAGTTCAGGAAAACTCGTTGGTTTGGTTCACCATGGTGCTCCATGCATTGGAAACAGCTCAGAAGACAGCAAGGAGGCAGAAGCAAATAGTCAAGAGAAGGAGCTTCCCTGCTTGTGAAGCTGCAGAGGGAAACCCAGACATAACAAGCATTGAAAGGGCTTCAGCTTGGTCCCCCAGGACCTACTTTTTTCCCCTGTACTGTGAGCAGAGAGCACTTTGATAGCTCTCTACCAAAGATAGCTTAAGCTACATGCAAAACCACTGATCCCCTCATCACATCCTTCATCCAGTAACCAGTAGTTGCAGATGCGATGTTAGTTATGATCTGGAGAGTGGAAGAAAAAAGGCTGCTTTTGTTAAGAAATCAACTGTATGTGGCTGTAGGGGTATCAGTCAGAACACCACAGTGGAGCTTTTTCCCTCATGCACAAATTTTTGTTTGTGCAAAGAGATACAAGGGATCTAAGTACACCCACAGAGTGAACTTCATCACACCAGTATTTACCAAATGAGAACCTGGGTCATAAGCAGTATATGCTGAGCAAATAAAACTCAAAGCAAACAAAACAAGGTAAATCCCTGCAGCAGTATTACTGAACTCAGGCAAACGCACAGAATAAATTTCCAACTAGAACATTTGAAAAGAAAATGGCCTGCTTGTATCTGATGAATAACATCATTCCTGCAATTTCTTTGCTTATGGAAATGGTGTTCTAAAAAGATACACGCTATAATTATCTGTATATAATATCACAGAGTGAATGCCACTCTGGCCAGAGGCTAAAGCACAGACAATGAGGTGCTCGCCTTGCTCTGCTGAGTTTTAAGTGGGATGTACATGCTTAAGTGGATGGAATTTATTATGATTTAACCTCTATTGAACTCAAACTATTTGTCCTCTAAAGGACAGATTCTGATGCCACAAACAAAACATTCATTACATAATTTTGTTTCAATGTGTAGCAAAGCCAACACTATCCAGGTTTAGGAGTCAGTGCTGGGCATGGACACTTGCATGGTACTGCTGGAAGCTGTGGTAGCATGTACCATAATATATGTTCTGTGTGGACACTTACACATTTTAGCTAAAAAGGAGAGTAAAACATTCAGGGTGAGAACATCCCTGACCAGTGGAAAAGCCAGGGTCCAGAACTGAACTTCAGGGCATGAGCTGATCCCTGAAAGATGAAAGCTTTGCTTTTATCTGTGATGTTAATAAAACAAAAAAACAACCAGTCTGGAAAGTTTTGACACAGAGGGCACGTCCCAAGAGGTTGCTGTCTGTAGCAGTGCAGAGAGTAGGGCTGCATGCTGGGAGTGCAGGGTTCTCCGACCCCAGCCAGGGTGATCTCCTGGACACTTAAGTGTCCCAGCCACCACTCCTGTGACATGGGGCCACACAGAATTCTGCAGGACAGTATAATGGCATTACCACCATGAAGCATTTAAATTCTGTGTGATATAGATTTTGTCCCATATGCCGCAACTCCTAAATGCCGAAGTGATGTTGATCTTGAATCAATTGCAGCATGATCTCAACAGACAGCCTAAGAAAAATTTAGATACTGCTGAAAGGACCCAAATGTCAGATAATATATAAGGCAGCAGCAATCAAAGGGCTCAGGAAAGAGACACACTATACTGATAAATGCAAACTTATTAAATTTAGTGCTTATGAAAGGTCCAGAGGTGGCTGTCCTGGCTACTAAAACCTTCTGTGTGTCCACAGACATGCTTCTTCCTCCCCTTCTCTGCCTCAAACTTGGGCTTACAGGAGTATTTCTAGGTGATGCAAACTGATTCATCCTCTGCAACCCTTTGCTCCTTGGCGACTTTGTTCTTGCGCAGCCTGAAGTAGTAGCGTGAAACCAAAGCATTTCCTAAATGGCATTTTTTCCCAAGTGATGGTAGGGAGACAGAGGGCATCTTTACAGCTGTAATGCTAAGCAACAATATTTTCCCAAATCTATACAAGCTCAGATTAAATAAAGTGGTCTCTTTAGCAATTACTGACAATAACACAAAACTTGTAGATGAGGGATATTTGTTTAATCTGACAGTGCAGTTATAAATGTTCCTGTCTCCTCACTCGTTAGCAGTAATTTGATTGTTTTGGGGTACTTCATGGAAGAGCAGTACCTTGCTGGGTGCTTGGCTGGGATACAAAGCTGCCACTGAATGCCCGGGGAGATAATGCTACTGGGTGCGCTACCATCAGTGCTGCCCATACCCAATACATCTTTATCAGAGTGTGGGGGGGAAAACCTTTCAAGTGAACTGGAATAGCTTTATAGGAAATATTGCTCAATTTGGGTCTGTATGAGCAACCACACCATCCCAACCCTTGCTCCTCGTATCCCCTGGATCCCTCCTGCACAATACAGAGGGGATCCTAGCCATAGCCTGCACCTCCATGATCTTCCCTGGAAGAAAAACTGTTTCCCCTTTATGAAAACCTTCATCTAATCGACCGTCAGAAATTAAATGAAGATGCTTGTCATTCAAGCACAAATATGCACATCAGCTTCAAGGGCAGGTCCTCTATAACAGGTATTTTTTTTACCAGCTTCAAAGCAAACCCTTATAGCTATCAAATGGATCCACATAACCTCCAGTGGAAATCAGCAAAGTGCAGCTTACTAGCTTTCAAATGATCAAAATAATGATATTTAAACTTATAATAAAGTACTAGAACAGACACAACATTTGTCATCACGACTAACCTATTAGAAAGAGAAAGAACCATGCAATGCTTTCCCTAAAGAAAATGGGGTATGAAATATCCGAGGTTGGAATAAGTGACATTACATTTTATGTAATCAATCACTTAAATAGAAGTATTTCTTATATTCACAAGTTCCTCAACTCTAGAGAGAGATGGGATGGAGAAATTTCAGTATTGCTTGGTTGAGTGTGTTTAACACACTGAGTAAGAATTTCAAGAGGAAGGAAAGTTCATGTGGCACAAAAGGAAAACCAAATCTCCTGCAATGCACCATTGGAAGTTATGAAAAGGAAAGCTAGGAAACAGGTGAGAAGTACAAACAGTGCTCACATGTTGGCACATGTTTTCCCTCAAGAACAGTGCTTGTAAACCCATACAATGCCTAAAAAGTCCATTTTCAGCTTAATGACAGCAACATTCAGGCACGGGAAAATCTTCTGCAGAAGATAATGATTTTTGCACATATCCAAATACTTTAATTTAAAACATTGTGAAAAACAACCTCATGTGGCTTTAGTAAGTTCTTGCTCAAACAGTGTGGTTTAGAGTAATGTAGTTGCTGAGATTAATTCCAAGTTTTAGACACATTGGGACCAAAACAATGACAGAGCTCTTAAAAATACTTAGATGGAAAATTTAATTGCAAAAATTACCAAAACTAACACCCTAGTGGAAAAAAACAATATGCCTTGAGGGAAAGCTTTCCCAGATGGTTTCTTATTTCTATTTACTTCACAAAAACAACTTTTCCAGATAAACGTAATTTTAGGTTTCCCTTCCTAACTCAAATTAGGAGTGAAGACCTGCCCTGTCAAAAATCACATCCTAAATTGCAAAGGATGGAGGCATCATGACAGATGGTCTGATTGATGGTGAGTGTCTTTGCCCAAAAGAACAAATAATCACATACAAATCAACTGGCTCCTGGATGAAGACCTCACCAAAGTCACAGTATTTCTGACAACAAGGGATTCAACCCTATTAATTCCCCAGGGTGTTTTTTTTTCCTCCTCAAGATAATTTACTAATATTTCTATTTTTCTTCTTTGTTGCCATTATTTAATTCTGCATGTATGTTTATTAATCCTCCAGAGATTAAGGCCAGACCGGGATGTGCTAAAATCAGTCTTTCTACTGGTTTCAATGTGAACTGGATGAGGGATTAAATTCTTCTTGCTGATGCCGGTATTAATTTGGAGCAAGTACATGGACAGGATGGAATAGCCCAGATTTAAGCTTTGCCCTCTGAATGTCTTAGGATAAAACTGTGGTTGAGGCAGGTATTTTCTGTAAATATCAGCAAAATGTCAAAGAAACAGGAATTGTCACCTTGCAATTTTCTACAGTTTGGGGAAAAGGTGATTTCCAAAGGTGAATAATAGATGAATTTTGAAAGAGGGTATTTCCACTGAGGTACTGAAAGATAACCTGAGTTTAGCTCAGTTTTCTTCACATGGTTTTGTCAGTGATCTCTAAGAAGACTTCAAATCACTGCTGAGGATTCCTGCAGATGACACAAGCATTGCCGGAGTTCTAAATAACAAAGAGGGACAGATGAACTGCACAGGCTGGTTTGTATAATTTAGGAAAATAAGCTCCCTGAACAACATTACATGCACTATAGCCAAAGGCAAGGTGTTACATCAAAGACTGCAGAACACATAGGAGACAGAAAATGAGGTCCTGGAATGCAATTGCCCTGAAAAATACTTGAGAATAATATGAGGTGACCAGAGAGAGAAACCAGGATCCACTGGGTCCATCAGTGACAAAATGCTCAAGGAAGAGATGGCATTAATCCCTGGCGGTGCCCCGGCATGCCCCAAGAGGGTGGTGGCCTCTGCACTGGAGGGCTCTCCTGTCCCTGCAAAGCAGGTGCCACCTGGGGCAGCTCCCACTCCCAGTGCTACCAGGATGCTCCCCTCAGGCTTCAGCCCTTCTCCAAGCTACATTTCATATGGCCAGTGGGTAGTGCATTAGTATTTTGCCTTAACTTTTGCAGGCTATTTATTGACAATGATGGCTGGAAAGTCAAGCTGCCCAAGATGTCCTCCCCAGCAGCTGGGGAGCTGCCGTTGGGTTGTTCTTCCCATTGGCACCCTCTGGAGAGCCTGCTACAAAGGTAACTAAGCTTGCATGGGGCTTTCTCTTTTGAGCTATTGCTCAAGGTCAAAAGGCCAGGTCTATTGCAAGTACAGTCACCAGTGAACTTAAATTATGAGTTGCTTCTACAATCTATTAGTGAGGAAAAACCAAGAATAAAGGAACTTCATATCGTTCAGCCACTATGCAAATGTCTGCACACATATATACACCAAGATAATGAATAGTTTATAAATACTAGACACAACACCTAACAAATTTTGTGCAGAAAACCACAGAGGTACCTTCCCCCATTTTTAACCATATTTATAGAAACTTAAGCCAGACCGACTGTGCTATGTGAAGTCAGCATAGTCTCTGAGATCTCCCCATGAAATTCTTTCATGTCAGCCCAATGGAGCAGGGTGATGAGCTTGGCTCTACAAATACATCAATATCAGGATGGGCAAAGTGATGAGTTCATGCCCTAGCTTGCTCTTTTTAGACTCATTGTTCCCTACACACAACAGAGCAAATGAAGCTGGATGCTTTAGAGTGCAAAATGGGGCTCTTCAAGACAAAATGCCAATGGCAACTTACACATCCAAGTCGTGTACAACACAGGGAAATACCACTGACTGCTATGGAAAGGAACTTTGGGAACCACTGAGGAGGAAATTAAAGAGTAGGGGAAAGACAGAATTGCCGGTATATTGGTTATACTGGATGCAAGTTCTGCATCCCACTTATTCTGGGTCATCCAAGAGAAAGCACTGTCCATGCCTGTGCTTTAGGGATCTTCATGGTGTGTAAAATCCACATACTGACCAAAGTAAGTTTGTCTTGCACTGTACTGTGTGTACCCAAACAAGACCGTGCAAGGGCCAATAGACTCTGGAGTCAGTCCCAGCAGCTCTGTGTGCTCCAGTGGCTTGTTTACCCCAAGGATGGGTCTACCAGGTAGCACACACCCTGGCTAAAAGTCCATGGCTACTGTCCTTCCACCCTCCAGCTTCATACACCAACATAGCTACTATATTCATTGCAAAAAAACTGTGTGCATCTGCTGGGCAGAGCTCTGGCATGTGAGAAGGACTGTCACACAGCTCCATTCATGTGAGGTTCAGACTCTGGGAAACAGCTCACAGAAATGAAATGGTTCTCCTGGCATCCATGGTGAAGTTTGTATTACCATGTTGCTGCAAGTGGTGTAAAAAGCCTGCACAGAGCACAGCAACAAGCAGCCAAGAGACCTCCAACAATGGGCATAGCTCACCAAGGCTTGAATCTGGTGGGTGACACATGTCTGGCAGGGCTGTGGCACCTCAAGATCTACACCAAAATATTTGGGAAAACAAGTAAATGACAATGGATAAATAAGCTTGTGTTCCATGGTCTAAAAAACCCTACATTATTCATTGTTGTTTGTTCTGGCAACATCTATGAAGCAGAAGGATTTTATAGCACAATAAAAAGAAATTGAAGATGTGTGGCCATGAAAATATGGGATCAGTTGCTAGTTACATCAGCACTGAATTGTTTAAAATTGTTTCAAAATGAGTTAACTTGAGAAAAGAGAGTTAAAAGCATTAAACTATGCTGTGAACATTTTAGCATGTGGGATTTCTTGAGACACTGCAATTGCATATTTCAATTTGTGCTTTCCAATAAAAAAAAGTCATATGTTTTTCTTTATTTATATTAAATCAAGTCTTACGTTGAAGTAAGCTGTGGTTCTCATGCACGTATTTCTGAATTCCCTGAGGTGTAAATTCTATGTGAGCACTCACACACTGGCTCAAAAAGGACAAGAGAAACCACTTACAGCTGATTCCAAGTAGAGCAGTAGAAGCTTGCTATTACAAATACAACACATGCTTATTTTTTTCACCAATAAATACAAGATTACACATACACACACACATATATATACATATGTAGCTCTCCCAGATAAGCAGACAGACATCTCTAGAGATGCAATGTATGGGGAGTACTGCTGAAACACAACAGCAACCACACAAGCTTCATTTGCTGCCTTGCAGTACACTTGCCCACCTCCACGATAACCCCATCTACTTCCGTGTGTGGTTCTGCCCACTGAGGACATGGGAGGTGCTGCCAGCACCCAGGGTGAATGTTGCCCCAGCCTCTGGGCCTGCACAGCTGCATCGCTCCCGACATTTCCTCCCAGGCTGGTCTACAGTAAGTTCCAGCCTCCTATGGAGTCAAAGTGGAAAGCTACAGAAAGATCTATGCATCAAAGTTCCCTACGGGACATCTTGTCCCTTAAGAATGAGGTCACCTTCTTGAGCAAGACTAAAACAAGACAAAAACTGCAGACAGGGCTAAGATAAACAGTATTTACTGCTTCAAACAATAAGAGGTACTGTTAAGTTACTACTGTAGCAAATGTCCTGTCAACTGACTACAAAGAACAAATGCAAGCTGATAAAAAGCTTTAAAAGTTTGTTTTCAACAACTGTGCATTCATGGGAATAAATGCTAACAATTACTCTAGGGCTTCCAGACAAAATTTGGATATTTGTGCATGTTGACAAGCAAGCAAGTTAATACACGCTGCTGGGTTTGAAGAGCCTCTGGTAATATTTAAGTTTAAAAGGCACAGAAGAAGAGCATATTAGATGTAAATAAGGATCATCTTCTGATCTTCATTTAAGGCTTGACTAAAACTCAGTGGAAAGACTGCTATTGAAACTAATGGGATCTGAATCAAGTACTTATTTCACTTAATTTAACTGTGTGAAATTTAATAAATGAGGTAAATAGGCTTTCTACCACCCCTTTTCTGGAAGGAGGAGAACTACAATTACATTCTGAAAGCCCAACTAAAAAGCCACAAAATGATTTAGCAGCACCTGGGTAAGTTTTGAAGATGAAGAACAATTTATCTTCAAAAGTCGGGGAAGAAAAAACATTGAATTTAGTCGTTGTTACTATAAATGTTGCATGTTATAGCAAGTGGACTGCTTTCATAGCTGGTCTTATTTAGCAATAGGGAATCTCAGTCACATTTAATGCCAGAGTTCAGTTCTGTGAAGACATGTAAACAAGTTTTAACACTGTAAAAGGTATTTGAAATGCATGATTACAGTATGTTTCATGCTGTTCAAACTCAGAAGACGTTCCCTCTCTATCTCATGATTTGCAAGGTTCCTTCCTCATGTCCTTTCACCTTTTTCGGCAAAGCAAATGCTGCATGGCTTAGTACGGAGCCAAAAAATCTGCAACCTGAACTCCAGAAATATAATGTAATACTGGATAAAGCTCTGCTAACACTCTTAGACTTCTATGATCATTATGTTCATTCATGCAGGTCACAGAGAAAAAAACTTCTAAGGTTTGTTTGTGGGCTTTTTTGTTTTTTTTTAAAAAAAAAAATTATTGTCTTTGAAAATGTTAATAAAAGAAATACTGAAAATGGATAGGTGAGACTTTTTTTCCTGAAAAGAACAAAACCTCACACATGTCAATACAAGGCACAGCCTTTTGATAAATGTGTCTTTTTAGGTCAAATTATTATTTCACAAATACTCATTATTAGTGACTGTTAAATTGTGAACAGATTAAAGTCATAATAAAGATGACAGCAGCTGCAACTCCTTTGTCCCTAATGTTTGAGGGATGGTCTTCCCCAAGGACCTTTTCCAAGCAACAAGGCAGGAAAAACAACACACAGCTTTATCAAACATGTCAACCCCTACATGCAAATATGAAAATCCAGAAGACGACATGCAGATAAGAATTAAAAGAAAATCTGCCCTTACATAAATGACACTAACCTGCTTTAACACATTTCACCCCTGTAGAAAAAACTGCCAGAAAGAAACTGCCCCACCAGTTCAGAGAACATGGGGAATAAATGTCCCCTTGTATACAAAAAGCTGGTAAATCAGCTACAACCTAAGCTCCAGCACAGAATGCAAAAGTGTTATCAGTAGCAGACGGTTGGACTGTGCTTATCTTTGCCAAAAGTGTCTTGAGGGGGGAAAAAATGCCAGAAACCTTTTACTAATGCAGCAAAATACACGAAGAGACATGAAAGCCAGAGAGGCTTGACTGTAGATCTGATCTCGCTTGCTCCTGTTCCCATCTGCTCCTCTGTTACTGTAATGTTTCTTCTGCAAAAGATTGCACTCAAGTATTTTCATGAATGGAGGATTTTTTGCCTTCCATTAGGTTTGGTTTTGAGTGTTTTTTTGTCCCACCTCTGACTAGAAATAATGAGCTTTTACTTTTTACTATATTACAATTTGGAAACTCACTGCTGTACATGGGTCTCTGGCTTTTTTTGTTTCCTAGAAGAAAAGGAAGGGAAACAGAGCTAGGAACATCCCAGTGCAAGCTCCAGCATCAGCATCGCTGCTGTGAGGCATCTCTGCAGTGCTGCAGGAGAGTTAGTCCTGCTCATCTGCCAAGTGCATAACAGTGCACGTTTGTTACTCCAATGCTGCTAGGATGCCTTACACCTTTCAAAATATAACTACACTTGCCTAAGAAACCCACTTCCTTGACTTCAGCTTTTTGTGGGAAGAAGTTTCTTGAACAGCAAGATGATTTAAATCACATTCTAGTTTATTTCTGGTACATTGCTTGGAGATGCCAAATTTTTCTCTAGCCCATATCTTTGGTGGAAATTCAAAGAAAGGAAGGATTGGTGGAGTGCAACCTCAGAAGATATTAGAGGCAAGCAATGTTAAGATTTGAGATCCATCACTTCAAGAATTTGCATGCTTGAATCTTCCAAGAACTTTTATGGAGATGTAAAACTATGAGACGAAAAAGATTAAGTGAGGCAGGTATTTATGTATCTTAACTGAAAAAAAAATTTTAAAAATCACACTTTGTTTTCCAGAAAATGAAATTTAACTTCGGAAACATCTGGCCTTGTCCACTGCATCCCAGAAAGTTTCCAAAATTGCAAAATGGTCACCTTCTGAGCAAACGGACACATCACACAGCCAACTCTCCCACTCCACTGTGAAGCTGCTCCCTGCCTTGTGAAGTATCTTCTGATAAGCCTTACTAAAACCAGAGCCACCTTATCTGGGAAAAATGACACCTACCAAGTGTTTACAGCCATAGGTCTGTTTGGCTGCCTTTGATGCATTTGCCAGTCTTCAATCACTATCTATCATTCCATGGAGGAGCTGCAGCAGCTCTTGTGAGCCCAGTAAACTGCCTTGCTGCAAGTGATGAAATGCTACCAGCCCAAGAACAGAGCAGCTTTGTGTGTTAGCAGCTTCGTGTTGTAGCAGCTCTGTGTTGCCTTTATCCTCACCTCCCAAAATGTGGAAACAAATACTCATCATGAACAAATAAAATTATTTCTTCCATGGGCTAGGAAAGGAACTCTGCAGTGTTGAATGCGAGACTGTGAAGTACTACATTGGATTGTATAGCCAGTCTTGGAAAAATAAAACAAAACAATCCTGTTCTCAGTACTAGGACTAAAGGTCTGTATTACAAAACTTCAAAAGATTCAGACAGATTTTCCGAAGTTGGAATAGGAGTTTGGCATGTAAATCATACAGCATGCCAGTGGGAGGTGGCCTTCAGCATTGGCTATTGAAAATCCTCTCTTTAAGATGGATCAGCACTGCTCAAACAAAGATGGAATTTTGCCACTAAGAAGTAAAATTTTGAAGACCTACTATGCTTCCATGAAGCAACATTCTAAAGGAACAAGAGCCCTCATTTTGCCCCAAATGCAACATCACTGTGTTGATATCAGTGTCGCATGAGGGCATTGACTTCACCTAGTTGCACTGGGCTGCAGTACCTTGGAGCAGTATCGTCATTTTTAACGAGAATGCAAAACGGTGTTAAAAATAATAGTGGTAAAAGAAAAAAAAAAAAAAANATATAAGTGAGTTTCAGCAGCTTATTGCAAGTAACTGGTTAAATAAAATGAGAAAAAAAAAAAAAAAAAAAAAAAAAAAAAAAAAAAAGATGGGCTTAAAAGGGACAGAAAACAGCTGCTGGTAGATGCATTACAGCCACATTCAGCTTACAAGCTCCCCAAAGGTTCTGGTACAGGAGTTAAGCAACCCCTTGGGAAAACTGAGCTTCTGATCTGGCTATGTTATACAGCTACAGGATGTCTCTGCTGTCACCAGGTTTGCTTTTATGAGACAGTGCCTGATAGAAGGGGTTTGTGTTTTTTAGCTCTTGGATCTCATAAGTGAAATTACTGAGTTCTTTCAGAGCTTTGCCAAAATAAGTTTCCATTAAAAGTCTCAAAACTGTCTATGGAAAGTTTCTGCTATGCTTTACTGAACTCTCCCAATAAATAGCAATGCAGTTTATATTTGTGGGAAAAAGCTCTGTCAGTGTGCATCTACTCCAGATAATGTGCTACTAACACAACTCAGGAAAGAAAAAGTGAGTCTCAGAGTAACTCAAATGTGGTGGTTTAGACTGTTGCTTTTTCCTCCGCATGTTGGAGCCCATTATTCCAAGGAGGAGTCCCACAACCCTTGCAACAGCACCTCACAGGATGTGACTGATGTACTCTGCCAGATGCTGGCACACAGCAAAATACTGGCCTTCTGAAACCTCCTGATTAAGGGTGATCTTTTGTGAGGAATTAATCCTACCCAAAAATGTGGGGATGCTCATAAACACCAAAATATTCTTACCTGTTCCTAATGACGTATGTCTTCAAGCATGAAAAACTGTCTGTCCTTCTTTTTCCATTCAAGTGCATTTATTTAAAAATTTGGCTTTCCATCAGGAAGGGAAAATTAAGTTTTACACTTTTGGAATATAAAACTCATCAAGTGGAAAATCTGCATTGGTCTAGATCAGTGACCATGTAAAGATGAAGCTGCGGAAGCCCTGATGGTGATACTGCTGCTTTTGAAAATTCTGCCTTAAAGTCTTATCCCATTCATTTTGGTTTTAAGCAGTTTTTTAGATTCAAACTTGACCATAAGTAATCAAATGCTATACCACAGAACTGGAAGGCTATCTCTTCTTGGAAAGCATTTCACTGTGGCCATTATGTGAAAACTTATGGGAGAGGCAACAGGATTTCAGAAGCAGTGACTAAAAGTGCACATGTCTCAGACAGAGCACTGGAAACTTTTTTTTTGCCTGCTTTTAGTAAAAAGATGCTATTAGATGTCTGTGGTTATTGCTGCAAAAGTGGATTATCTCATTCATTCTAAGGCATCATTTAATGCGCTTCCTCAACCAGAGATTTTCGATTTGTGCTCAACACCACCCTGGGAGACCCTGGACTATTTTCACACCCATGAAAGCTAAATAATGAAAAGCAGGCTTACACTTACTAGAGAGATCTATACCCCACCTCCCTTAGAACTACTGTAGGTGCTTGCATATTGAGCAATGCTGGAAATCACTGGTATGCATAAACTGTGAACTCCCTTAAAGCACCTCCTACCACTGCCTTTCCCTCTGCACCCCCCAGCACTGTATATTCACACACACACATATATAACATATATATTTATATAAATATATATTAGATGGTCTCTTGATAAAGGTGAGACTGAACTGCAGGAGAGGGGTGGTAGAGCATTGCACACCAATTCCTAATCTCTCCCTGAGCATGAACAGTGCCTACCACTGTCTCCCATAAAGCCTCCTGTGATAATGCACAGACCCACTAACAAGAAAACACTCCTAATCACCCAAATGCTTACAGGAGTCTCCCTGTGGAGCCAATGCCATTTCTTCCTCACTTATTTTCAAGGAATATATGTCATCAGCTTGAATTTAAACAGAGCAAATAAGTTTTTCAACCAGATGAATAAGTACACCTTTAATTGTGTAATGAACATCCCGATGCTAAAGACACAGTGAGCTAGGAAGTGCTAGGAGTGCTTCAGAAGAACAGAGAATCAATACATTTTATAGATATGTATGATATTAACACTGTGAGTGAAAAACAATCCCGTCTCAATTTCCACAGGAGTTTATCATCACATAACCCAGATACTGTAACTACTTCCTTACTATGATGGGAAACATTTCTTTCCTTGTTCAACAATTGGCTGGAAGAAAAGGGTGGGGGTGGGGGAATTACGTGGGGATGTGGAGCGTTATGTTCCGCAATGACAACTGCCCAAGATAGTGCATTAATTATTTCTCAGCACTATCATGTAACAGTGTGTCCCTAAATAAAGTTAGTCAGCATATTTATCAGTGACTTAAAAATGTACTTTATCCTCTGTGGTACAATATCATGACTAAAAACAGAGTCTCGAATTCTTCAGCCAGAGGTTTTTCATCTAGGGTCATGCTCCTGTCTTGTTAAAGAAAATAGAAAAAGATTTTGTTTGGTTGTTTGGGTTTGGGTTTTTGTTGGTTTTTTTGTTTAGTTGTTGGTATTTGTTAGGATTTTTCCTTCTCTTTTTTTTAAATTTTTTTTTTTTGGGAAAGCACAGTATTTTATTTAGTTCTGTTATGAGATAAGATATTTACTATTGAACACGTGCTACAAATATATGACAGAGCAATAAAGACAATTTAATACCCTGGGAATCTCTTGCTCAAGAGGGCTAAGAGGTCAAAAGTTATGGCTTTGACATATAACATATGCTTCCTGAGTGCCTTCCAATTGCAGGAAATGTTTTGATTTCGCAATCTTACAAATATTCCTGAAAACTCTGTGGTATTTTTCAAACTGATTCACTCATGTAGGATTTAAAAAATGGATGCTTCCTCTGACCACCTTACCTTAGCACCAAATGCCTTCATAAATGTGTACTTTAAGAGGCCATGGACATCTCTTGAGGTACTTCCCCTCCTGAAAGGGGACTGTAATAATGACAATATATGCAGAGCACTGCTGACAGGGGAGAGATCAGCACAGCTATGCCAGCCACCGGACAAAGAAGCACCGAGTCCAGCTGTGCTGCATATACACACAAACCCAGTTCCCCGCCAGCTGGGTTCAAAACCTGCCTCTGCAAGGGCAGAAAACCCATGTCATGCCATTCCTAACAACTGGGTGCTGCTGAGTCATTCAGCCCAGGAAGGGGAAGCACCAGACACAGCTGCTTTCGAAAGACTCACTGCTGTGAGCTGTCACTAGACCCTCTGCAGTCGGCGGGCACAGACCAGCAGACCAGTAGAACTGTTCATCCTCACTGCTTAGGATACCAGGTCTCTTCTCTTGCAGGCAGCTGAAGATTTCAATAGAGACACAACATAAATCAAATTTCTCCACAAAGTTATGGGTTGTAACGAGACTTAACTTGCCTGTGATTTATTAATTAACAAACAACTAGGAGATTAATAGGAGTGAATGAGACCAGTGATAGCTATAAGCAGATTTTGTATCCATTAGAACCTATAGGGTCATGTGATGTTTCTATAGGTTCCCTGTTCAATTCCCATGTGTGCCATGCCACAGCCCTCTGGAGACATATGAAGCCCCAGGGAGGCAGCAGGGCCCTTTGTGCCTCTTGGAGGTTGCTCCAGACCTTCATCCCTCTGATATTTATGAAAACTGCTTCTAAATGTTCAGCCTAAACTCAGGCTTTATCATTCCTACTATTTGTATAAGTTGTGCTAGCATTGTTCTTTCCATTACGGTAGCTTCTTCCCAGTTAGATATTGTCTTTTCCAATGCATATACCGTGTCTGTCACAGATTATTTTGATTCATTCAACTCTCTTAGCCCTGTCTCATAAACCAGCATATTTCCCTGATTTTCCTTTTATTATATCCATCCAGTTAATATCCATATTCCATTAAAATGGGGACTAGAACTATACACAGTGTTCCTTCCAAGGACTTAGCAGTGTATTGTAAATGATATTAATGGTTTATCACTACTGGGACTTTCTGCACAGTGTATCCTTATTTTCTGGATATACACAAGGGCTCCCCCATTCTTCCAGATTAAAACAGAGTATGTACTTTTGCATCCTCCACAATTTTAACTTTTATTCCATTTCTTACCATCCTCCAATTCTACTCAAATACCATCCAAACCTTTCTCTTCCTTTCACTCTCTCATCTTTCCATTGTGAAGTATCACTGTGAGAAACACCTATGCAAAGACCCTTAATGAAAATACTTAATTAGACATGTCCCAAGAATAATTCTTAAGGATACCCAGTAGATACCTGTCTCCAGAGCTTTTCTGATACAATCTATTTTCTCCTCTTTAATCAGCCCTTCATCCAAGTTTAAACTCTGCTACTAAACTTCACCTCCTGTAAGTTATGTAGTAACTTAATTTCATTACTAGGGTTACTGAAGTTCAGGCTAGTAATTATCTCCATAAAATGAAACAAAAGCAAAAACACAACCATGTCACCAAGAAAGACATCCTGGTAGAACTGACCTTTGCTACCACAACTAAAGCTTTAGACTCTTTTCCATTTACTTTATTTACCTTAATTTTCCTTTCCTTCAAAGCACTTTCTGAAGCTGAGCATGATCTCCAAGGCAAAATAAAGGTTCTATAGCCATGGAGCTTTCTTCATTCCTTGAAAACATGGGGACCTCATTTTATTGCACAGACATGTAGAATCATGATTGCTTGATGACAGATTATATTGCTTATTTTAAAAATAAAGCATTTATCACTCTTTTTAAACTATACATAATAGGAGTTTGACGTGGGTATGCTGTGACTGGAGAGTGATTGCAAAAGTGGAGATGATACATTTCTTTCAGTAAAGATTTAAGATTGTGAAATTTCATTAAGAATTACTTTCTTAAGATCTGTTCTGGCCATGCACCTTTTACTGTACATGTAAACATCCTGTCTGTCTTCAGTACCATATAATGCTTTTCATGGTAGCAAAAGTCAACTCGATGCAACTTGGAACTAACCTCTGATTCATTTTCTTCGTAATTAATGTAACTTTCTGCCATTCACACCCTTTGCAGAGAAAAAAGGAAGGTTGGTCTTTTAAATCTAAGTTAATTTTTGAGGGAAATGTAATTGAAAAAAACTAAACCCAGACAGTTGTATCTGTGTCACTGAAGCTCTATGAGCTGTATCTGATAAATGATCTGTCTGTGGTGCCACAGAACACACTCTGTGCTACTTCCTGTACACCTTGTTTGTAAAGCTCTGTTTACTTACCTGTTACTTTTTGGCTAACTATTGACCACAATTAACCTGATGGACTTTTCTTCCAAACAGAACAAATATTTATAAGAAAAGCAAAACTTATTCAGTAAGCCAAACGCAAATGTTGTCACAGGCAAGGTCAGAGAGGTCATAGGGAGCAATAAGATTGTATTTCCACATACAGTAGTTAGTTCATTATTGCTAACTGAAAATTAGAGGGAGATTAGAAAATCAGAACTGTAACTTTCTGTTTACTATGGATTTTTAAAAAGGTATTATTTACAGAGTGGTTTGGATTCTAGTTCCAGATTGAAGGGAGAAAAAAAGCTGTTTTCTAGGCTTGCTGACAAAAACATTTTAAAATTCACTGCAATGCTACTGACAGATCTTGGGGGTTTTTCTTTCCTAATGTCTGTTTCTGAGCAGCAAACAACAAAATATTTCAGGAGAGCAATGGATGTTGCATCCTACCAACTACTCCTACACCCTTTGCTCACTGCTCACTGGCATCTCCTCTTGCTCAAACATCTGGGGTGATGGCTTCTGCCCACTCCACTGTGTCCCTGTGGGACAGATCCACAGGGTTTACACCTGTAACACAAACTTATTGATTTGAGACACCACTCCCACACATGGTTAAGTCTTGTCTCCCCAGGTTTAAAAAAAACCACTAGAAATTAAAGCAGGTAAACCCAAATTTTGTATTATTGGTGCCAAAATTAGCCCAGGCTATGGCTGAAATAAAAAATGCAAAACAGACCATCAGATGATACCATAAGTGTTGGCAGACCAGTCTAATTCTCATCTTTCTTGGCTGGGGGAGGAGGTTTTTCAGCAGATACTGCAGACAACTAAAGCTGAGAGCTTGAATTGTAATAAAACATTTCACTTTTCCCAGACAGTGTTCTCCTATTCAAGGATGTTTGTGAAACTGTGCTGCCAAATCTGTGATTTCACAAACTTTTCCACAGTGATAACATAAACAGTGAGTAGTAATTTATCCGAGGGATCAAGCTGCACTGGAAGGGGAATGTGAAAAAATGTGCATTTGAAGGCATTCCTTCCCCTGAGAAGGATGAAAGCTCATATATATGTATAAAATGAACCACACAACCCAGACCTGACAGAAGTCAATTTTTTTTTGGTGTACTTTCTGAAAATCCATGTCAAACTCAATGAACTGGAAAAAAAATTGCAAAATAAAAAGTATTTTTATTAAACTGAATTAGCTCTGTCTTTCCTCTTAATAAAGCAAATTTGTGAGATTTGCACAGCAGAGCATTAACAATATTCTCCATAACACAGTGAGCTTTCACTCTTCCTTTTAAACTAGTAGATGATGGCTTTCTCAGGGAAGATCAGATTTTGCTCTCAGTTACATCTACATCAAAACAGAAACAATGACACTGACTGAGGTGAAATTATTCCAGATCTATGTCTCTTTCACAGACAGAACCAAGAAAGAACCGTTTAAAGATAATCTAGTTAATTAAATCCAAATTCATCACACTTTTTAAAGTTATGAGCAAGAAGAAAAACTAGACTAGGATGTTTGTCTTATTGCCAAGAAGCACTCACTATAAAACCCCTTGAATTCAAAACTGAATGTGCACATATATTGTATCAGGGAAGTTACAGCGGAAAGGAGAATAACTTTACGAACTTTGATAATTACTTGATCTGGAGTTTTGATTAAAGGGTCCTTCCAGTATAAAGTTATCCTCCAAGAGGGCCACAGTCTCGAATTCTCCCTCTTATTTCCTTAATGGTTTTCACATTTTAGTTTCTCTGCTGCAGTCAAAACAACTTCTTTGGCAGTCATATCTTCCTGCAGTACACAGCCTGTGTGACCACTCTTATCCCCACAAAAGGCATTCGGGACTACATTCTCTCCTGGATGAAAGTGAGAGCATCTGTCTTCACCATTGAAATGAAATACTTCTTATTTTTCTAGAGCTCTTAGGGCCTTGGTTTAAGTGGTGGGAGAAAGGGAGGATATCACATAGGGCTGCTTATGCAATTATCAGGTCAAGTATTCACAATACACAGGGAGAGAAGCCAGAGGAGGGAGAAATGTATGGCCAGTTACCTGTCCCAGCACCCACATCTTGTCCTGATGTCTCTCCCACCATGCTCAAAAAAAACCACACACACAGGTTTAGAGCACCCAGTGCTGTTTAGAAGAACCACAAAATCTGAAAGTGCTTTTTAAGCTTTGTTTTTCTCCTCAAAAGAGATGCTCAAATGAGTCAAAAAAATTGTGATAAAACTGCCTATAATGTAACCTATCCTATAGTTAATCATGTACTTACTTGAGCAGAATCATGGAGGGAAACAACTGCACCAGAAAGGATAAACTCTGTCTTAACACACTATTCTGAAGGTCAAATGAAAACCAGCATCTCAAAAGCAAGAGGAAGAAATTATGATCTTGCATGTCTTTGTTCATTTTTTTTTGGTGTGCACCATCACCACCATTCCCTGTCTAAATGAGGTCATAGTATTGAAGAGCCAGAAGCCTGGAAAGACAAATATTCCTATCATCAATAGGAGGGCTGTACTCCTTGTGAACAGTCACTGTCTGTTGCTAATCAAGGTTTTCTCTGAATATTTCCTCAACCTGGGCTCCTTGGGGTTTTATCTTTTTACTTGGCGCTTTCCCATTGAGATTCAAGTTTTTCTTTAAACATCTACTCCCTGCAATCTGCCTTCTTCCAAACAAGCAGCCAGAACACAGTGAACCAGAAGGCTGCTCTCCCCCAACCTCTCTTAAAATAGTTAAGAGAAAAAGACAAACAGGAGAAAGGTCTTGTTTTAGGAAAGCAAAGTCCACGAGCGAAGAAGGCATGAGCTTACTGTGCAGTGAGGAGTGCACCTGTGAGCTGCAGCTTGGGTGGGTTGGCATGGACCAGGGGACATTGCTCCCACACCTTTGTGCCCATCCCAGAGCCAACACTGCTTCCTTTCCCACTGCCTGACATCATCACCCAGAAACTCCCCAAATCAAAATCCTTTTGCCCTCTTATCCACATCATCCAAAACCATTTGCAAGCTGAAAATCAGGGCTATGATGCACTCAGAGCTGATTTACCCAGAGTAAACTTAATAACCAACAGCAGTCATTGTTTGTTAATATGTGAAGCCTTGTGCCCTATCACTTTATTAAAACGTCTACATGTATTTATCCATGTTCAGGAAGTGTTTAATCTTCTCTGTGACCACTAATAAAAAATCCCTGCCAATATCTGATATTAAAGTACTGTGCCTTAGTGAAGTGCCAATTTCCAGCAGCCATGAGTAAAAACTCCATTGTGAACACACACATAAAAATTAAAAAATACTAGATTATCTGAATCAGATGAAAAACAAATAAACCCCACCACAAACAACACCAGAAAAAATGTGCAAATATCAAGACAGCCACATTTTAAGGGTGTGTTTTACTTTTAGGGGTTGATAGTTCTGTTAATGGCAGCTAAAGGGAAAAGAACTACTGGAGTAATCTGTGATGGCAAGGAGGTAAGAAATAGCACCCCAGCCTCCCAACACAGACACCAAGGGAATTGCAGAGGGGAGAGCTGACACTGTCCTTGCCTCTGGTAGCACTGCTGGCACTGATCCCAGCTCAGCTCCTGGTGCTGGCTGGACATCAGTAAGGGAGTTTCCCAGTAAGGGCAGAATCACTGCTTTCTGAAGAATACACCAGTCATACTGAGTGAGTATTATTAAAAAAAGAAAGTACTTTTCCAATTACTAAACCACATAAGTCTTATCCTTCATTATATTCTTGGCTTTCTTATAATAACTCTTATTTATCTGGGGCTATGAAGACCCTTTGCAGCAAGCTAAGCAAACCCAGCTCACTCTGCACAACTGGATTTCTATTTCCAGCCCCAAAGAGCTACATTGAGAAGTTTCTCAGCCACCACAGTGTCCTGAGAACTATCCTGCCCAATATCTGGTGTTTCATGGTGTAGTCATGTCCTGAGAGGCAGGGCTGGTCCATGAGGAAAGGCCAGGTAAGCATCATGGAGCAAGACAAAACTTGCCTGAGCATGACAGCTGGCTGAAGTCAAGGTTACTATGGGCTGCAGGAGCTCCTGCCCTGCCACCCCAAGCCACAGCTGAGCAGAGAAGTCAGCATTCTGCTGCAATACAGCATGCCCTCGAGCTGAGTTAAATCAGACATAATAGTAAAAAATTAAATTCACATACTGAGTAAACATACATGGGACTTGGGAAGAGCAAATGGGAAGGGGCAACAAACAGAGTAGGAGCAGTCAGCTGCCCACCACTAATTCAGGCCAGGGTTTGCACAGCCACTGAGTCAGCTTCTGGGCTGTGAACAGAAAAATCCAAACACCAACCAGCAAAACTTGCACACAGAAGAAACATCTGAACACTCACTTGGGGCATAGACTCTTCACTGGATCTGTCACCCACTCAAGTCTGCTTTGCACATTTTAGCAGATGAGAGAAAAGAAGGGCAACAAAATCACTGAGACACAGGATCGCGTCAGCTCTCCCACCCACAGGTACACTCCTCCTCTGCCCTTGCTGGCTGCTACCCAGCAAGGCACTAAGGACTGGATAGGACAAACCCATCCTCAATAAATGTCTCATCTCATTTAGGAATAGAATTATCCCCAGCACGGGACAAGGGAGTTACGTACCAGGTATTACCCAAGGTTTTATTGCTGCTGGTACCATTCATGTACAACTCACAGGCAAACGATGTGAGGCCAAATGGAAATTACTCACAGTATTTGGCATGACACAATGTTTTACTGTGAAGAAACAAAGGTCACTTTGGTCCACTCGATGCCAGAGACTGAGAAGTCTGAAGTTAGTGCAAATTATTGCTTCTTCAGGCCTCTCTGAAATACATGCTAGAACCATTTAAGTGCCCCTGGGGGCACCAACATCTCCACCACCTCCATCTCTACCACCCTCTAGGGTGAAATCTACCAGGATGTGGAGGCACCAAGCAGGGCAAGAAGAGAATAATGGCAAAGAAATCTTACAGAGTTCTTGCACAAAATCACCACTCATCTTCTGCTCTTCCTGAGAAACAAAGCAAAGTATAGCAATAGGGAATGATCCTCATAGCCGATCAAGGCTGCTAATTGTCAAAGAGGCTCCAATGTACACACGTGCAGCTGACATTACACAGAGTAGAATATGAATTTTCCTGTGGACTATGATACATTTCCCTTCTTAATTTCGGAGCTACAACAACAAAATTTACATGGTCTGTATAAAATAATTCCCTTAGAACTTTCTCTGACTGACAGCATAAGGGGACTACCACAGGCCATATGCTTAGGATTATTATACCAAATTTTGCCTTCACTTAACAGTATCTTCTGACTTGTAGAGATAAGGACATGAGGGAGAACACAGTCCACAGCACACAGCAAGTAACAGGAACAAAAAATGCAGTTACCTGTGCCCTGAAGCAAATCCATGTCCCAGAACTGCTGCCATGGGAAAATACCCTGTTGAAACTACCAGCGAAACAGCCCAGAATTTCACATCATGTTTGTGCCTGCAGCACTGGCAAGAGCACTGGAGGGGTTTTCCCTATGGATGCTCAAGCATTCCTGGTGACAGGGTCTCTGGCCGTAGCCTAAAACATGCAAAGAAATGCTTGTCCAGTTCCATGTTTTATGGCCCAGTTCCAGGACTGCCTTAATAATTAGGCAACATTAGCCTTTCTTTTTGCAATGTAAAAACTGCAGTTGGAAACATGAACAAGAGCAGTGTGAAGCAGGTTTCAAAGTATGGTAAATCCACATGTGAATCTGAGAGTATTTCTTAAAATCTCCATTCTTTTTTATGTTCATCTGCATAAATGACAAAGTTAATATCCCCAGGAAGACTGACTCATCTGGGAAAAACCAAGAGCTCCCAATTATTTCTCTTGTACCTGTCTCTTCTTGCTTTGCAGCTCATTATTTGTAAAGAAGAGAACAACTATTAACCAATAGACAATGTGTTCATACTACTCCACCTTTCTTTTTAAAGCTATCAGATATCACATTCTATTCTTCCCCTCAAAGATACACAGCTGAGCCTGTTCCTGCACACAGAAGGGACTTTGAATGAGCAGTGGCAAGATTGATATTTTTTTTTCCCTTCTCAGCATTAGCATGACCCTGTCAGCTTCCCCATCCTTTCTGCCTTTGAAATCTATATTATGGATGAAAAATTATTGAACCCAAGATCTGAGAAGTCTATCCTTAGAACTGGAGAGGGGGAACACAAGACATACAACTGCTCCTAAAAATTTATAAATTTTTTGCAACCTTTATTTTCTCTTCAGCAAATTATCAGAGCTCATTGTCAGTGCTAGCACATGAATACATCTGCAATGACACGTGTCATATTAATGAAAATACCTTTAAAAATGCAAATTATTCATGCCCCATTAACTGTGAAGGGCACACCTGTGTGCAGCTCTCTGCAGAAGGGATTGCCCCTGACTGACCCTACAGAGCCTCGCCTTTCAGCTTAAATTCAACACAGCTGCCCACAGGAACATGGGACAGGGAATTTGGTGGCACTCAGAACTGTGACAGTGACTCAGTGAGAGCATTTTAATTTCTCTGGGAAGTTTTTCAGGGAAGGGGATAGCAATATCTCTCTATCTCTCTCTCTTTTTTTTTTCTTTTTTTCTTTTTTTCTGCTACAGGCAGATGCTTCATTTTCAGTGTTTTGTGGCGAGAACAGAAAGTCAGTATCTAGTTACTGCTCTGTATATTTACATAGTCTTTAAATATTTTTATTAGCTCCTAAGCAGTTCATCCTGCCTGCCAGTGACTTGCTTCAGGGCCTCACAGATCTGTCTGGTGGGAATAAGGGTGAAAAAAGGTGACTTAATTTTGTACCTTTTTACTAACAAACCCACTCATGTTAGGTCTTCTCAAATAAAAGCAGAATTTCACTAGGGAAGGTTTGAGTAGAAGGGGTGCTTATTCCCATTCTGCCTTCTGCTGTTTACCAGGAGTGGCAGAATTACACAGAAACTAAGCAGTTTACACAACCACCTGAAATAACAGGATTTGTACTGTTTTAACTCCATAGGAGTTGATGACTCACCAGCAATGATACTACACTTCAAATAAAGATATTCAGCTCCATTTTTTCAGTTTAGCAATTGAGCCTAGCAGGAGAGGAAAAGGGGGGGTCCAAACTGTCATTCCTCTATTACTATTCCTTCAATAATTAGCTGCTTCTCACAGTTTTCTGTTTTATTTCATGCCAGAAAGCAAGCCTTTCCATGAACAACATACCAAAAGAGAGTGCTACTATTTTAAAGTGTCAGCGTTCGCAATATGAACTGCTCTGTGTAAACAATGAGATCTTCTCTTGCCTTGAGAGACCCAGATGTTTCAGGAAAAAAAACCCAAACCTTCCCACATGGAAGACAGTTACAGCAGAGAAGAGATTCATCCACCAGATTGACTGATGGACTTTTTTATTACTGGTGGAACAGGTCTGCTTTTCACCTTTTTATTTCCTCTGGCTAATCTGCACTTTTCAGGCAGAGAGGCATAAACCAGTTTTTCACAGTCATGTCTTAATAGTGAAATCTTTAAATGCAAAACTGTATCTTCTACTGTGCCTGTACCCTCTTCCCTACAGAAACTGTCCTTCCTTTTATTAAGATGCTGGATATGATTGATTGTAATTTCTTGGTTTTTTTTCTAACTCCTAGCTGAAGTGCTTGGATACTGCCACGCAGTGAATTCAACAATACTGTCTTCTCAAGGGGCAGATAGAGAGAGAAGAGAACCAGGCTTGAAGATGCTTCTGTTCCTCCTGACAAAGCCTGCTCACATCCCACCTCTGAGCATGGGCTAGAGTGGGCAATGTTTTGGCTGTAGCTTGTTCAGAAGGGCTAACTGAGCAGGGATCAGCCCAACAGGACCTTAATTAGTATTTGCAGTGCTAGTTTCCAATGGAAATATGCTGGACTGAGAGATAACTGAGAGACCATCTTACAGTGTTTCATTCAGCTCATTAGAGATAAATCGGCATTCAGCGTGTTACTGAAAGATTGCATTTAGTTAGTCAATTAAATAAATTGAAAGTTAAAAACAAAAAATAACCAACACAGCCCTGTACGATGTCCAAAGAAGTAAATATCTACATGATTTTCTTCCTCTTACTATCATGAATCAAAGTTCAATTTCCTGCTAAAGTGATATAAACCTCTTTTCCTGGGGTAAAAAAAATCCTGTGCTTTCCCCCTGGCTCCTTATTTGTTGAAAGAAAACCTCAGAATTACACTGGTGAGAAATGAACTTGCCCTCTCTTCTGTCTTAATAAGAAAAATTGACTCTGGGTAATTGTGTTGTCTATCTTTGTAAAAGCCCGTATAGATGTAAAATGTTCATGGCCAAGCTCAAATTAACTTTCACATGATGAATGTGAATACAGGAATTGGGTTTCAATACTGAAGTCAAGCACCTGATTTTATTCTCTGCCTAGAAAAACACAGAGCTGAATACTGGCTACTGCTGAAGAAATTAAAATCACAAGGAAATTAATTCTGGGTACCAGAAAAGCATGGAGGCTTTGCACTGTAGGCTCTATGTCTTCTTGTAAATCATCAGTCAAGAAAAGATATTTTTAATCCTGTTTTCTAACAAATTCACTCAAGGGCCCCCAAGGAATCCTATTTTCAGATGTGTTTGTACTTAGATCTTTTCATCCCGGTGTCCTCAGAACAGTGCAAATTAAAACCAGAACCCCTATAACAGGATACCTAAGCAAAAAATACAAACATGGTCTGCACCAAAAGAACCTGGACTACAGGATCTCAAATTTCTTTAAAATATAGCTACTGGAGCTACCAACCACACAGCTATCTGTTAAAATCTGTTGAATCTGTTAAATTGCTCAATCAGAAAGGATAAGGCCCGGTTTAGGATATAGAAGAAGACCATCATACAAGTAGAAAATTAGGAACAAGCTTAATTAGTCAAATCCCTTCACCAGCTATGACACTCAAGTCTCTTCATAGCATCTGCTCTGCTACTAGGCAGGCTCAAACCAAAGCCTGAAAGTCAACAGCCTCTAGTGTCTGCTAGACCAGGAATTGAAGCCTTTTCCAGACTTGCCAGTTGAGCACTCTCTCCCATGTTCTGTGGGTTTGACCTGTCTGAACCAGGGCTCTGGAAGATCTCTGCTTCAGGAAAGGGGCACAGCAGCCACATGGCCACATCTGCCTAGTGTTCAACTGAGATGATCCAACCATAACTTCCTGCAAAATCTGCTTGGAATTCCAGATTTTGGGCAGAGGAGCAACTTTGTTGAAACGTGTTCCCAGACACAGTATTTCTAGGAGGGTTGCAATGATTACCTTCAAAACATTTTGCCATCACTCAAAATACTACAAAAGAAAGTGCATTTCTGGCACCATTAAAAATGTATATTTTAGAAGAATTTCCCATCCTGTTGTTAAGCAAAAATCGTTTGCAGGCAGTAGATTACATAGCCTATTAAAAAGCTTACAAAATGACCCTAGAATTGATGAACAGACAATCATTTAGTTTTCCAAAACATTTCCAAGTTGGTAAACATGACCTTTCATCTGCAAGGAAAAACAGAAGTTGCTTCTACCACTCTCTTGCCTTTCAATTCACTCTGCAGTACACCCAGAGGACCTTAACAGTTTCTTCCTCATCTTGCATATTAGAAATTCAGCTGAAATCTTTCCTGCTTAAACTTAATGAAAATTACAGAACAACAAAAATCCTTTCTATCTTTTTTACCACCACTCACTAACTTTTTGGAAGGCTCTGAAAGTGCTAATGCATAGAGCAGGCTTTCTAATATGTTTGGTTTCTTAGACTGGGTAACTCTTTTATGTTAATACTCTTTATATGAAACCCAGGTAGATTTAATATAACTACAAGAAACAAGTAAAAGTGAATAGGATTAGGGATAGCAAAAAGGTAAGATGCTGTAGTATGGGGAAAAAATGTTTCTCCTTCTGCTCTCCAACTACACTTAGTGGTTTGGGACCACGGAATTTAATAAGAACCTAGAGCACGCTTCCAGCTGCTGCACATTTTTATTATTAGAGATTGTTAAAGACACTTGAAAATTCTATTGAAATCCTAAATCAATGAGACTGCTGTTATCAACACAATTATCCTAAATAGGAATATCTGTTCATACCTACACCTTTTTACATCCCAGACAAGACTGGAGATTATTTGGGTCTTGAAGATTTGCTTATATTTCAGTTGTAAGCAGTTTTCCTCAGAAAACCTCTTTGTCAAAAAATTATGATCACCTTATTTCTTCTCACTCTTATTTCAAAAACAATATAATCACAAAAGAGAGAGAAAAGGATTTAATATTAAAATATTTTGATAATGTTCATGCACAAAATAATCTTCAAAGATTGTTTTTGTCCTTTCTCAAAGTTCAAATTATGTCATCAGGAAAAGGCCTCCTACAGTACAAAAGCCACTATGTGCATGTGAGAACTACAATTCTAATACAACTATTACAAATAAATACAACTAGTTATTCTCCTGTTAAAGAATAAAGTTATTTCTGGCCCTGGTAATGTTATTTGCAGACTAGTATATGCTACATACTCATTTAAGTTTGTCATGGCATAGCAAAAGAAAACAGTAAATGTGAGCTCCTGTCAGGGCAGGGCTCTAGAGATAGTGGCATGTTATTTTGACTCCTTTATTGGATATTTGAATTATGATACTGAGCATAACTAGTCCCCTCACACCAAATAACAAGGGGAGAATTAACTTCTAAGAGTCTCATCAGAAGCGTATTTAACTATACAAACAACAGCTTCATAGCTGCACTTAAATCTTACATGTAGCCAAGGTCCCAGCAACTTCAGGAGAGCAGAATCAGGCACTTAATATTTGCTAAGCAATGAAGTTACACCATATAACAAAAGCTAAGTATCTTTCCTGATCATCAAATACTATTAATGTGGGAAAATGCATTCAATAGAGTCCAATAATTCCACTTATAAAGTAGCTGGTTGTAAGAAGGACATCTAGTATGTACCTCTGCCATGAGTTGCAGCTTTGTATTGTTTTCCTAAATGACCTTCTTCATAATGGCTTAGCACAAAATTCACTAACTTGCACACGTTCTGAAAACAGTTATGCTAAAAACAAATTACAAACAGAAAATAAATTTAAAACAATTTTAAAAAATATCCAGAAAATCTGCACACAGCGCTGATTTTCCCTCCTAATTTTCTACTTAAGTAGGCACATACTTAAGTATGTCTATTACTGCAGCAAATCCCTTATACTCTTCCACGATACTTCATACTTCACTCAATAGTACTGATAAGCATTAAAGCAACAAAATGTTAACTATAAACAAAAATGTCCTGTTCTTCTTCGCCCCTTCACCAGAAGAGCCAAAAAGCTTGATTCTATGACACAGGTGTTATCCTTACTTTTTCAGTGAAGAACTGGATCAAAGTTCAGAGACTGAGAATGCTGAAGAAAAACAGACTGCAGATCAGTCAGCTGCTGTTAACCCAATTCATTTTCTCCCTCATACTGGTCTGGAGAAAATAACAAACAATTGGTTTGGGACCAACATTCCTTTCATGCATCAAATCAGCTCTTCTTTTATCTTGCTGGGAAGCAAAAGAAAAAAAAAACCCAACACCCAGACAGACAAATTATAACAAATGTTCGTACAAGATATCTCTGATATAACAGTATGCTGAAAACATCTGTACCACCACATATAGTTCCTGTGTGCAAAACCCAGCTGAGATTGCACAGTCTCATGACTGTGATGTCATGAATCACAAAAGGAAATTTACATCTATACAAAGCCATTGAAGTTATCAAAATTCAATTTAAAACTAGAGGAGACAGAAAAATTTTCTGGCCAGATCCATCTCCAGGATTTATTAAATAAGAAGGCTTTTTTGCTGCTCAGGACCTTCAGCTTGGGAGAACTCCTTCTTAACTGCACTGCAGACAGCATATCACAGGGCTCTCCAAGCAAACCACCACCAGCACTGTAAGATGTGAGGTGTCTGATACTTCCCAAAAAATGGAGAAGATCAGCACACACAGTCCTTAACAAGGTGGGATTGAGCTGGGAAAGTGCTCTGTTCATGCATTAGGAGTCAATAACAGCACCGATAATGTGCTTGTTGCTTAAAGGAAGGGCTGAAGTGTCTGCAGTGCTTTAAGCAAAAGGAGCAGTATCTTGTGGACTGCATGGTAACATTACTGGAAAAAATGAGACTTTACACTTAAGTCAGTGTAGATCTTAGTGTGGAAGCCTCTGGACCAGGCCCTCCTTATTTTAACGTCACGCCATTAAACCTAACGCATGTACAGTGGCTTTTCATAAAGCCTGACCTTTACTAACAAGCCAGTGGTATTACACAACAAACACTAACAAAATACCCATTGCTACAGAGGGATAAAAGAGAATATACTGTTCCTAAGGGAAAATCAGGCTTCAGTACTGGAAGACAATGCACCTGCCTCAGCCTACATCATGGGTCACCAGCATGGCCCCAGTCAACTTAAGAGGGTTTACAAAAATTCTTTTTCAATAGAAGAGCCACAGATCACATTCTGTGGCTCTGGGAGCCACCAAGACATCTACAAATCTCTGCAGAAGCCAGGGTGTCCCTCTGAAGAGCATGTCCATATTAGTGCCTCAGGTTGGGCAAGGGATGTAGTGGTAAAAGAAGAAGTTTCTTCAGTTCATGGACATTTGGACACCCTCCCCAGTGGTCCTTTGGGCTTTTTAAGTGCACTTCGAATGATTGATTATGGCACTGACTCCACTGGGTGCACACTGCCTCAGGCAGAAGCCCCAGTCTCACTGTATTTCCTGCCAACCAGCAGAAATTAGGGAAATACTAATACCTTGATAATTTTGCACCTTGGTACCATGTTGGAACAAGGGGAGACCAATGCCCTAAGACTTCCTTCCATAGCAGTTCCAGGACAAAAAAGGCTCCAGGCTTTTCCCTGGAGCAGCCAGTAATGCAGGGGCTGAACACCCACTGCATCAGCAACATAAGGACAATCCAAGGCGTCTGGTTGATTCAAGCGGCAGGAGTTGAGCCTGCATGTGGTAGGAGAGGCCAAAGAGAAAGGCAACACAAACAAAACCTAACCCCACGCCCCCTGATTTCCTCCTTCTAAACAGTACCAGAATAAGCCAGATGTGCGTGTTACTGCTTTTCTCCGGAAAAGCTCTTATATTGCAGGTTTTTTCCTTCTTCCTTGTCACACAAGTCCAAAAAAAATTGTGGCAATGAGAAACATTATGAGCAGTTCCCTCAAGAGGGAAGGAGAGAGATGCCTACAAATATAATACAAAGACTGCTGGATTCCAGGAAATAAAAATATATATCTCCAGCAAACCAAAGAAACATCACCTCTGATGACTCAGTCTCCACTGATCAGCTTCCAGATGGGGAGGAATTAATTTTTCTTGCTGTTATTCTACCTCTATGAGAAAAAGACAGATAGGGCTCTGACTATAAAAAAGTGGGATAATATAATTAGCCAAATATTTGTATAGGAAAATGATGGGAGCTTTGTAGGATGCATATTGATTGGGAATGAATAATGAATAGGCTAGCAAAAGGATTCCAGGGTAGCTTCTCCTCACCACCCAGGGGGAAGAGGATTATTTAAGGGAAAAAACACATGACCTACGCTAAAATCTAACTCAACTCCTTCTCCTACTCTGTAGGATAAGGTACAAGCCAGTCTTGTACAAGGCATGCTAGAAGCCTAATCTGAGGGTTTCAGAGTGTGACAGTGAAAGAAAGCACCTGCTGTGCTCTAAAAGAGAAAGTGCCCAGTGTGCTGTAATAACTTGGTTTAGCCATAGCTCGCAACTGTGGTCTCGGGACCATGTTGGAGAGATGGTGCAATGGCAACATTGGAGGGCTCATGGACAAAGACTGTTGGTGATACTCTTCCTTCTTGCCACTTCTCAGGAGCCAGCTGAGACTTCTTCCTTCTCTCCATCTCTCTGGGGCTTTGAATCCACTGCAAAACCCCTTTTTGAGAGTGGGTGTATTCATTAATCTTTAGGGAAATGTCTCACCAGACAAATTAAGTCAGGTGACATTTTATAGGCAGTGAGTGCTTTTCCAGGAATGTCTCTGTACTTGGCAGTAACATATTTGGAGAAAATTTCAGTGTTGTTCCTAAGGCTTAGAGCTGGAAGGAGAAATGAGGACATTTGCATGATGAGAAATGGGAAACAAGTGGCCTCAGTCTTCCCCTCTGTGGCATGTTTCCTCTGAAGGACCACAGATGAGAAGTGATGGTGTGCATTAGGAAATACATATGTTTTGCTTTTCTAACAGCCCTAGACTATTACTGTCTTGAAGTTTGAGGCCAAACTTTTTAAATCATTACGTTTTCATTCAGAATTCCAGCATAAAGAGACCAAATCACCAGTACAAACTATTTCAATTTCTCTCCTTCCTCAGGGCATTTTCTCTCTATACAACAGGGATCCCTCCTGAAAACAGTCATCCCCAACTCCCCAGACAGCTTCTCCACATCAGCCTCTTTTGGGAAGCTACCGATTTTAACCCTGCAGCAATGCTTCCGCTTGACTAACCTGCATGTGGCAAAAGCCTGCACAACTTTCTCCCCTGACTATACCCCTTCTCCAGATAGGAGCCACAGCTGGCAAAGAAATTCTGGTCCTGATTTTATTTAAATGTGATTTACATTAAATGGAGTCATGTTCTGGTTGGTAGATGTAAAATCTCAGACATTTCAGTGGAAGGATGTAGCCATGCCTCTGTGCCAACTCTTGAGGACATTTACCATTTTGTATGGTAGCGCTGAAACATAACAGAATAGAGATAACCTGGTATCCCAGAGCACATGGATGTCTCCAAAATAATTCACGAGGAGGATGGAAATGGATAGTAACTGGATCTGAGCGGTGGAAGAGTTCAAGACCAGGTGGGATGGGCCCCTGAGCAACCTGACCTAGTGGGTGGAGTCCCTTTCCATGACAGGGAATTGGAACTAGATGATCTTTAAGGTCTCTTCTAACTCAAATCATTCTGGATGGTTCTTGTCTTTGAGCTGAGATGAAATATGAACTCTGTTAACAGCATCTAGTAGACCTGTAGAGTTTTATTAAAAACAAAACATCTCCCCACACAACCCATGCCAGAACTTAGGGTTTACACTTATCAAGAAGGTAATAAAGAGGGCAGAGAAAAGGTGTGGCCACAAGTATGCTTGTTGACTTTCATGGGGAAATGAGATATCATTCTGGGTATCATGATTTTATTCTCTACTGTAAATACAGAAAAACTTACAAAAATATCACAGGAGCATTTCAATGATATATTTACAAACAGGTGCTTATCAATCAGGGTGGTCCAGAAAAATTTTTTAATAACAGGATCACATTTCCTTCTTCCAAATGCAGGGCTTTTTAGAAGCTGAGCAATATACTACAAATAGAAATATTAACCAGAGTGGTCTGTACTAAAAAGCCGAGATTTATTTTTCCAATGTATCGACTATAAATATTATTAATGAAGAGAAACACTAAACATACACGATCTGGCACACATCTTTAACTTAAACACCAAAGTTGTTAGCAGCGTTATTCCAACCATGGACATTCCAGCTTCTAATGCTGTATTATGTTGTTTCAATACACAGCTGAAAAGCTTCCAGTACAAACAATCTTTCTGCTTTTTTAGAGCCCTGTTTGGCTCTCTAATGGTCTACAAAGGCCTAGAAGCTCAGCTGGTTGAAATCAAAGCAGCTTCAGGGCATGAGACTTTTCAGATAGCAGCAAGTTCTCTAGCAGATCATACTGTACTGGCCTCTTGGTGATAACGGGAAGGGGCTGGAAGAGATTGTGGTGGTAGCAAGGGAGCTGTTAAAGCTTGGTTGAAGAGCCTCAGCTACTTAAACAAAAAAGCTCCATAATGTTTCCCAAACTTCCTTTTACAGAGGGTGTGCATACTAAGTGAAAATACCAAATACGCCACCTTTTCTGCTTGCTTGACTGAACAGAGAATAACCCATACAAAAGAGAGGGGGAGCCTTTTAGGTGAAGAATTTAAAAGTTAGGATGCTAATTATGTGCCCAGTCCTTGAAAAACAGAGCAGTTTATAAACAATGAATCCTTTCTGATGAGTGCAAGTGCTGGGGTTGAAGCTTAATTGCAAACCTCTGACCTCTTCCCTGTGTTTCTGCAATCACAAACTCTCTCCACATGCAGTATGCACCCAACTCCTACATTCGGAGCTCTTGCTATGTTTAGGGGTTTTATTACAGATTCCTGCGGAAACCTAGTGAGCAATAAACCCATAGACGTCAGTAATGACCATGACAAGGGTATTCTTACTAAGGTTCTCTGAATCACCCAGTTATTTATCAGTTAACTAGAATAAATATTGACTTGTTCTTTGCACTGTCCTCTACAAATACAAACCCACCAGAGGGCTCAAAAGGCTAAAAAAAAAAAATCAAAGTTGCTAGATAAATATGAAAAAAGAGCTGGTTATTTGCCCTGGGATTTTCCTGGTGTTTCAGATTTCCAGTTTATCAGATGTCGGCATTTAGAGAATAATCTTAAAGAAAGAAGACCTGATATTAATATAAAAACCTGAGTAGCTGAAGTTTTTGTTGGGTTGTAAAGAAACCATCCAGAACAAAAACAAAAACCACTTTTTTTATCTGTGGCTAAGTTTTCCTTCCAGAAACAGATAAACACATATACTCTAATTTGCACGGGTTTGAAAAAGTCAGTGACAATTAAGCCTGGAGCAATTTCCTACATATTTAGCTACAAGTTTTCTGCTTCTCTTTCTCCTCAATGGCACAAATTCTTATTTGAGTGATTTCATTTTTGGACTCAAATTGAGGCATCCTTCTCTCTATATTCCAACAGATCAAAACAGCAGAAATACCAGTCACAGTCTAAGGGATGCAAAAGAGAACCTGAAGCAGAAGCCCTCAGCATCTCCATCTGAGCAGTTGGCCAGTAAGACAATCAAAACCACAGAGCACTTGACAATGTGATGCCTTTGTTTATTTGCCTTTATCTCACGCATAAGAAGTAAAAAAGTAGTGAAGACAATAGAGAAATCAGTCTCCACTCAAAGTCACTCATGCAGATCAAACATGAGGCCTGGCTGCATGTGACCTCATATATAACAACTTCTGTTACGGTAACAACAAAACATATAAAAGATATGGGCTCTAAAAAAAGCACAGGTTCACATGACAATCTTTTAATTCTCCTCCAGATTCCTTAATCAGCAAACAAAAACTCTAGGGAGCCAGAACAGAAAAAAATTTCATTGACCTTGGTGCTCTACCTCTCTCCCCCTGGGCACCAGCATAAAGTTGGCTCTTCTATTCCTCCACCACTGGGCAAGTTGGACACAGCAACTCCTACCCAGCTGTGAGGTCATGGAAGGGTAGGCCAGAAAAGTTGGAAAAGGAGATACCAACAAGGAGAGCAACCGGGGTTGCCATGATGAGGCACCATACCCAGGAGACACAGGAAACATCAACAGAAAAGAAGCTCCTTTAATTCTACCACTCACAGAGTACTTGGTGCCCAAAAGTTACACTCAGAAGGGAAAGATAAAGCCCAGGAAGTAACACTTTCAGGAGTAAGTGGCTAAGGTTAAATGTTCTATATTATTCTGGATGATAAGAGACACTGGTAGCCTGAAAGAGTCTATGATGTATGTATCAGTGTTTTTGCTGCTGGTTTACAGGTAAAAAACCCAAACCACACAAACAACAAATTCCCCTAAAAAATTCTTATAAGAAATAAGTATAGTAGCAGAAATACCTGTTGTTCAAGGGAGTAAAAAGGAAAAATCTTTGCATTTTTATGAAAAGAAAAATCTAAACACCCTATTTGGATGGCTGTCAGACTAACACTTTCTGTCTGTTAGTTCCCCTACAACTGTGCATCTGGTGAGCCTTACTTAAAAGGGTACCATTGTAGAAAGTGAAGGTGCTCTTTCCCTGATGCTTTTCTTTCTGCATGAACATGAAAATGGAAATTCTGGAGGCAAATGAATTCAGCTCCTCAAATGAAAAGCATATATTTAATTCCAAGATACTGAACGCACTAATTTAATAAAACATGGGCTTGAACAAAGTGTTTTTAATAAAGATCAGACACCAAAAGCTTCTTTTTAATGTTTTCAAAACCAGTTTTAATCTCACACTTAATGAGATGCATTTCACTTTTCTAGAATTCTGGCCCTCTTACAGATAGACTAACATAAAACAAAAGGAAAGAAACTCAACTGGCTTCAAAGTCACTCCAGCTGCATGGCCCAGCTGGAGGGAGACAGAAGGCGTTATTCCCTGTTGATTCCTTCAGGGGCTGGAAGGGCCCAGTGTTGTCCTTGACAGTTTGATACTTTAGGCCAGTGCCAGGAGCAGGAGAAGAGACACAAAGTTAGGAGCTGTCAGGATGTCGGGTGCCTGGGTGGGAACTCTGCCTCAGTTACCCCTGAATGTGCCGTGAGTGCTGAGATATGCGTGTGCCATTGGACCCTCTCCTGCTGCTGTCCCTGCTGACGGGCTCCATCACACCCCGGGGCATTACGCAGGAGCCCTTCCATTCACTTGAGCAGCACTTCAGCACTGCATCCCCAAGCAAGTAGGTGGAATTTTAATTAAAGAAAGAGAAAACATTTTAATCTCATTAATAACCGTGAAGGGGAAACCCCACTAAGATGAAAGGCTTGTTTTGTAGGAGCATGAGAAGAATATCCCTGTGACTGGAATGTGCAGTGCATTTTACTGGCCTGACCATCCACCCTTCTCTTCAGAAACTTTTGGTCAGTGGGGGGCTTATTTTGTGAGAGAGGATAACATCATGCTCTTAGTCACTACTCTGTACTGGGTACCAGCAAAGGTAAGGGAAGAACGTGCTGAATAATAAATAACACATTAAGTAAGTAAAATCATCCAAAATGCCACATTCTACTGATGGCTCTGCAGTGCTGTATGTGCAGTGGGATTTTTTTTTAAGAGGTATTTTTGCGAGGTACATGGCAAAGTACATTACAGTTTGTAATGTAATGAGGCATGTGATAGTAAATACATTAAAAAAAGAAACGCAACTATGGCAAGTGATGACAATCGAGTGAATCAAAATGCACCACTAGTATTTAAAAACACTACTTGTCAGGTAATGGCATAATCATAAGGGTTGCAATTTGTGTCACGCTGGCTGTCTACACATACAATCAAAGTAGACTCAGAACCAATAATAATAACTGATCTCGGGTCTCATTTAAAAATGTAAGTCTGTCCTTTTGTAAAAGAAGTAAAGAAAAATCCCTTGACATCCAAACAATTTGGTGAAATTTGTAATTGATGGATGAGAAAGAGATACATGTTACAGAAGAAAAGAGAATGTGATTGAACAAATTTTCAGGGACTATTGTAGCAATTTATGTTCTACTTTGCAGCTGTGAAAACTCTTATTCACTTGACTTGGAAGTTTAAATAGTCCCCTGCCCATAAGTAAGTGAATGAAATGAGGTATAGATGATAATGTTTGTAAGCTCTGGCCTCAGAGCTCCCTTTGAAATTGAAGAAAATAAAGAGTGTTTATCACCTAAGAAACTTTTAAGTGTCCATTTGTGCCCTTACTTTGCAGGTTTATCTCCTGTTGACTTAAACCAAGGACAAGATTAGACTCAACAATTAAATTCCCATCAGTTCATTTCAGCACAGGACCGTTTTCTGCTCTGTATTTCACAAGTCTTGGATTCTTGGACTGTGGCTTAGATGCTGTAAGAAGAGATCCCAAAGACCATGAAAGGAAAATAAAACACTTGTCTGGCAAGTGGAATGAGACCCAATTCATTAGAAGGGGTTCTCTGCTGGCAAACGTCATCCAAGCCACCCTGTAAATAAAGTGGGTTTATTTGTATTAGGTAAACAATAGATAATCTAGACTTTGTATCTGATGAGTTAAATCCACATAGCATATCCATGACAATTTTAGTTTCAGGGGATTTGTAAATGCCCTGAGCAGATCAACAAAATGAATGATATTTTTCAATGCTCTTATATCAGCTATGAAACAAATGCACAGGACAAGCACTCAAAGAGCAGCAGCACATATTTTATCTAACACACCTTGTCAATATTGCGCTGGATGTCTTTCTTTAGCAGTTTGATACAGCACAGGGCACTGAGCTGTGGTTGTGTCTCAGAGATTTTACCTGGCAATAGAACATCTTACATGCAGCTCAGTGCTACTTAAATTGGAAACCTTTATTAATTTCGAAAATTTAATTACGTTCTCTAAACAATGAGCTGATAATTAATGCTTGGGAGATGACTGTCATTAATATAACCTCACCACAATGAAAAGAACATGTGAATTTTATATAATTTCGTCATTGCATCTGGTTCAGCAAAAAAAATTAATCCAAGCCTCCCAGAAGTCCAAAGCCTGCCGTTTCCAGAAGACATCTGAAACTTAACAATATTCTTGTGTAATACATGGGATGAGTTATGTCCTAAGTGGGTGCGCAGTTTGATACTGTACCAATATATTTTTTCCATCAATGGCAACTGCCATCTGCACAGAAAGAGAAGTTCCAGCAAACAAATGTTATCACCAGACATTATCTCCTGGGACTCAGCCTCAGGAATTATGTTTTTCTCTTGCAGTGTGGAAAGCTGTTCAGTGTGCTGCATCTCTGCAGAGCACTGTGGACAGCATGTGGGAGAATTGTGGACAGCATGTTCTCTCATTAACTAGAGAAACATATTTAATAAATGACAGGGTTTGCATTTGATTGCTAAAATATGTCTCTCACCTTATTCTCCTTGGGTACACATAGAAGGCACCTATTAAGAGTCCTAAGGCATGACTCCTGAACACAGGAGTATTCACTACAGCAACTGGATGCACTTAAGAAAAGCCAAGACCAGCTTTAAGAGTAACACACTGACAATTATGATTGTAGTGGTTCTATTACTGGTGCTTCAGATAGTTTTGGAGCTATAAAGGAAAAAAAAGAGGTTCAAGGACCCTGTTTTTCACATCCAGCAAATCCAAGCACGCCTTTTTTGCATGCCCTCACATTCATCCTAGCTTCCAAAGCACTTAGACTAAGAGTTTAAATAACAAATGGCTTATACATATGCTTTTTTAAGACCATTAAAACTGCTTTAAGATGGATGAAGTCTACTCTCAGTAACTTGCTCAGGTTTTGGGCAGAGCAATGCGGTGAGGGGCAGGCAGGCCACCCTGGGAGTGATGCTGCCCAGCCCCTCTCCTCCTTCATGCTCACAGCTCAGAAGATCCCCACATGATGCAGTACAGGCTTCTTCCTGGCCATAAGCACAGTCCACACTTGCAATACACAGTCGCCCTTGTGAATGTGCTTGTCTGCCTCCCATAAAGCCCCTTCAAAACATTTGAAGGAAATACAGATCTAAATCCTGCTGAACTACAGCAGCAGTCAATAGCTTTATTTGGGTGTTCTAAGCTTAAAAAACAAAAGATAAGAAATAAATGCTATTTGTCTAGCAGAATTTTGCAGACTTGGGTGGTTGACACAGGAGGACATGTGTACACCAAGAGCTGGTGCATGTGTGCACTCATGCAATTGGAAAGGCTTTACAGGCCAAAATGTCCAGCTGCTCTCCCTACCCACAATTTTGAAGAACACAAAGCTGTGGTACAATATGAAGGTAAATCTGGGGTTCAAAGATCACATAATTATTTTCTCCTGCCCATTTGTCCTAACATGGATGACTTACAGTCTTTCCCTTCCTATTCTACAATTATCAGCATAAAGTTCCTGACAAAAACAAGACCCTGTGATTTGTGTCATGTGCAACAGTTTTTCAAGAGGCTCATTTACAGGTTGGCTGGATTACCGGTTTTATATCTGAATGCCAACTAGCCACAGGTTATCCCAAAGAGATGCTAAGAATTCACATCCCTCCAATCACTGTGCTTCATAATCTCCAGATCTGCTTCAGAATTCCCAGCATGTTACTGGTAATAGCTTTCATGCTTTCCCATTAGCACATTAAAGACTTACTGCAACTGCACCCACAGAAGGGGATAATTAGGCTAAACTGGCAAACTTTTGAAGCAGCTTTTCTATAAATAAATAAGACCCTATAATATAAATAATAACCTACTGATATATGACAAAGAGTAGATTAATGAGAAGCTTTTCCATCTTCCCTTGGACTATAATATCCCCCTCTCAAGCCCCCAGTTTGCTGCTGGAATGGAGCAGGAGCTAGGGGCTCCTGGCTGCAGCCCTGGGAGCAAGAGCAGAACGAACCCCATGGGGATGGCTGGGCCAAGAACTGAGGGCAGCTGGTGCTGGTGGCTTGGGGGTCAGGAATGTGAGCTGCAGGCCCCACCCAGAAGTAAGTGGGTAGAGTGCAGGAGGGGCAGTCACATAAAATGCCACTTCTGTTTGCAGCTATTGACTGCAGATGCACAAGTTCACAAAGGGCCTTGAGATCCCTAGGGAGCTGTGTGCTTGGAGTGTAGAATATGCATTATGAACACGGTCATATACAAATGATCAAATACATACATTTACCTTTAGAGGGGATATGCATTCATGCTCCAAACCCAGCCAGGGCCAACCAGGAGCTGCCCACAAGGTCCTGCCAGTACACACACACCAGGCCGGCCAGCATCACTGGGATGAGGCTAAACCCAGCACACACCAGTGGAAGCCAGCTGGCGTGTGTGTGCACAGGCAGGTTGGTGGCTGGCAGCACAGCTGGCCTCACTAGGACAGCCTTCAGCAGCACTGCCCCAAGCTGGGACCCTGCCCACCATGCGATCTCCACCAGCCGCACGTTTGAACACAGCAGTCCCACTTTGGTGCCAGGACACAGCAAAACAGGAGGAAAATCCTTGGTGAAACTTTGCAGCTGATTATCTTGACCCCAACAATATTCCACATCAACTGTGGAGGAACAAATGTATAAAGGATAAATCTGCATACTGTATTTTTTCAGTATACAACAGGCTCTTTGGCTAGTAATGTCACAGGGTGATTACTGCTTGTATTAGAAACACTGCAAAAAATTGCTACAATTGCATGCCTTTTTTTTGAGAGCTCAGAAGTGCCATTTAAACTTCCAAACAGTTCAGTGGTTCTACAAAAGGAGAAAAAAGATAATATTTTACTTGCTAAATAGTCCTTTCATATGATAAACCAAATACAGCAATAAACTGCAACACCTCAGAAGGGGAGTTGAAACTGCAGGTCTGCAAAGACTCAGATTTAGCATAAAGGAGTGGACTGGATCTTTTCTTTCACATATGTCACAGAAGGGAACATTTCTTTCAAGTGCCAAAGGATGTGGTAATTACAGGGGTAACTCAAGCTATAACATACTTGACTTTACTGTAAATGTCACATGCTCATAGGTGTCCCACTGTACTATAATTTGCTTTATAATGTAGCATTACCTTAACAAAATAACACCCTTGGATTTTATTTTTAAGGTTTAAAAGTCCTCACAATTCACTTAGAAATTGCATTCAAATTTTCTGCATTTGATGTGATTAACCATGCATGTGTTTTGGAAGCTCACTGCTTGAAAACGAGGGAATAACCTTGGTCTGCGAGCTGCCCACTGGCAGCTGAGTATCATCGGCTGGCCAAGGCACAAATTCTCTTTGTGTTACGATTTTGAAAAGATGATGATCATAAAAAGATCAAAATCAGATTAGGGATGTCAGATTTTAAGTTCCACTCCTGATAAAGAAACTTAGAGAATCACAGAGTATACTGAGCTGGAAGGGGCCCACAAGGATCATGAAGTCCAACTCCTACGTGAACAGCCTGGCATGTACAGGAGTTGAACCTCAACCTTGGCAATATTAGCACCATGCCTCAACCAACTGAGGGTCTTCTCAGTATTGTATATGATACTGCACAAAATATCCTTGGAAAAAGGAAGGGCTGGGGCTAACCAGCTTGGAATTACTCTTGACCTGGTCCTTGCTGTCTCAGATCCATGCATCTCCTGTCAGTTCAGTAAGCAGAGTCAGAAGAGAAGTTACCAAAAAAACTGATAGTTTGCTTTTTTCCTCTCACTGCAGTGTCACTAAATACATTACTGTATGGCACAGTTCACACCAGCTATTTTCCCAATGTACTATTCCTTCTGAGCATCAGAAACATTTGAATGACAACTTCTAAGCAAACACACCAACTAAAACACCCTTTGGGGTTTATCATTCTAATCTAAATTTATCACAATATTTCCAGCATGCTTCAAAGCAGAGGAAAGGAAGGAAAAGATAAGGGGTTCCGCAACGATTAATAAAGGAATGCTCTTATCTACTTCTCCTGTTCATGAAATATACAAAAGTACAATAAGCATTTAATATCTATAACTTCTGGGCAGCCCTAACAGTGAAGACTTCTTTTTCAATCAGTGTTGTACCAACTGATCAGTGCTGCTGGATTAAAGCAGGCATGTGATGCTTTGGGGGTCTCATGAAGGCGAGTCTCCAGAGCATGGATGAGAAGATAAACAGGATGTTTTATTGCCATAGGTTTTTTCCTCTCTCGTTGTATTGTTGGCTAGGAGAAAAAAAAGTTTCCAGATGAAAATATGCGTGAGTGTAATGGAAATGACATGCAGGCAAACAGCTTCCCTCCCCCATTTGGCTGTCAAATTGAGCTCAGTCTAGAGCAGCCCAGCAAACTGCATGGGGGGGGCGGGAGGAAGAGTTGGGGGGGTGAGGGGGAGGGCTCAAGTGGGCAGGGGAAGCAGTGAAAGCCTAAATAAACTTTGACTATTAGATAACTGGGCTATTATTGCTCTGTAACACTTCCTGAATGGCCTAGAAAAAACACAGAGACAGTTCTTGTTCCTGCCTGAAGGAAACAAAACACAAGGATGAGTGCTCAGTACGTCAACTAAAAACTCTGGTTGTTTCCTTCCTTCCTTCTTTCTCTCTCTTTTCACTAGTTTCAATTTGGATTTGTTTCTTTTTTTTCCCTTGTTCTTCTTAAAAACCATACTGTACACTTAGCCAAAGCCACAAAGACCCTCTTTCCATGCAAAACCCCTCCTATTTAAGTTTCTGTTGCAGGACGTAAGCCCCACATGTTTAATGCAAGGCACAGGCTGCAGCCACTGGGGCTGCAAGGCCAGGCATCCCACGGCCCTGCCAGCAGCACTCCAGCAGCTGCAGCTCCCTGACAGCACCTCTGCAGAGACATCTCACTCCTTCACAATTTGGAAAAGTTTTTTTTCTCAGTTAAGTCACTTCAGCCAAGGATATTCCCTGATGTTAACCTTCTTGCTTGCATGTACAATACTGCTGGTGTGCTAAAGCTGTTAAGGCTCGTTAGGGAATCACCTACACCAGTCATGTATAATTACAATTCCTCAGACTCAAACCAGACGCTCCAGAATGTCACAAAAACAGTAACTTGTGCTGTTTATATTCACTTATCTTTTTGAAAGCAGTGAGAAATAAATTGCTCAACACCACATTTGGAAGATGGTGTGACCCAGAGTTACAGCTGATCTTCCTCTCCAAAATTGTTACGAACTTCTCCATTCCTCTCTACCTCCTCCTGGTCCATCAAGCACTCCCTCCATCTGCTGTGAGCTCCTGCTCTGGCTGCTTATCTTGCTGCACCCATAGAAATGTTGCCATAAAATGTGTCAACTAAGATCATCTCAGTGCACCGATGACACACACCTCCCCTGACATGCTCACCGACCTCTGTACCAAACAGCAGCTTTCTATCAGCATGCTTTGCTAATGCCCTCAGACAACACCTGAATTTCCCACTTATTCACACATTCTTTGTTGTGTTCCTGCTCTTGTCTAAACCACTCCACCTATATAGCAGTTTTCACTTCTTCCTCAGCTCCCTAATGCTCTGTACTTTCTTCACAGGCATTTCCCATTCCTTCCCTATTTAACCACTTTAAAGCATTTATTTTGCAACATTCAATATAAAGTCCCCATGGGCAACTGTCTCTGTGGTGGAGGAAGGGTGGATCTGTGCAGGACTCCTCACACCCACTCCTATTTTGAGCAGCACCAGGTTGGCCACCAGGATGACTGAGCCACAGAAGGGGAATGTCAAACTGAAAAGTACTGGTCTGCAACTGGAGATAATGGACAGCCTGACTGGACAGAGACCTCCAACCTCTGACTACTCAAAACTGAGCAGGGTCACTGCAGTGTCACTGGCACAGACACACACTATGCAAAAAAAAGTCCTAACAAAAAGAAAAGGCTAAAGCCTTAAATACCCCATCTTTGGGCATTTTAGTAGCCTTAATCTTGCTTCTCATCCAAGCAGGGAATATATTTAAAAACCAGAAAGAAGCTCCAAACACAGGAGACCACGAAGGTACTGGGAAGGACAAAGAGAAGTGAGGAGGGGAAGGACAGTTTTCAGGAGTGTAAAACTGAGCTGGTGGCAACTAAGAGTAAAAAATTGCTTAAACGGATTTCTGATACAAATAATTGCGATATACTTTTTCCTAACTCCTTTCTGATGTTCTTCTAAATTGTTCCTCATAATAACTGCCCCTGGAAAATGGAAATACTGAGATGGGAAAAAAAAAAGTCAATTTGAGCGAAAGCAAATTCTGCATTTGTATTTTAGTAAGCTGCCAACATAAAGCATTTACCAGCTGTGAGCTCATCCAAAAAGTCATTTTGCAGGACTGGAAAAAGTGATGTTTTAAGCGACTTAAAGAAAAGTCTAAGCTTTTTTCCTCCAGTTTCAGCACCCTAGGAACATTGAAGAGTCAGTTCAGGAGCCCTTGTAATCACATACAATTCTTTTTCTGGTTAGTGGCTGTTTAATTTTTTTTATTCCCAGAAAGGCTGTCACTAAACAAACAACAGGGATCACATATGAAGAGAGAGACATCTTTGAAGCCTGAACAAAGAGAAAGCCATTACAAAAACTCCTAAAATGAGCAACCAAACAAGAGAGAAGGATGGCATAGGATATGACTCAAGATCTGACACACTCCTCCAAGCCCTAATGACTGACCTTGATGAGGTGTTCCACTGGGGAAAATAAACTTCTCCAGAGAAAAACAAAGCTGTTACACACAAAATAGGTGAGGAAAGAAAGGAAGCCCTAACTTGCCCAGGTGGAAAGGGACCTGGGGGTACTGGTGACAGCAGCTGAACATGAGCCAGCTGTATGTGTGCCCTGGTGGCCAAGAGGGCCAATGGCATCCTGGCCTGGATCAGGAATGGTGTGGCCAGCAGGAGCAGGGAGGTCATTCTTCCCCTGTACTCAGCACTGGTGAGGCCACACCTTGAGTGCTGTGCCCAGCTCTGGCTCCTCAGTTTAGGAAGGATGTTGAGATCCTTGAGTGCTTCCAGAGGAGGGCAATGAGGCTGGTGAGGGGCTTGGAATACAAGCCCTGTGAGGAACAGCTGAGGGAGCTGGAGTTGTTTAGCCTGAAGAAACAGAGACTCAGAGGTGACCTTATCACTCTCCACAGCTTCCTGAAAGGTGACTGTAGTCAGGTGGGGCTTGGTCTCTTTCTCCAGGCAGCAACTGACAGAACGAGAGGTCACAGTCTTAAGATGCACCAAGGGAAGTTTAGGTTGGACATTAGGAAAAAGTTTTTTTATGGAAAGGGTGATAAAGTACTGCCATTGTCTGCCTGAGGAGGTGGTAGAGCCACCATCCCTGGATGTGCTTAAATAAAGACGATGTGGCACTCAGTGCCATGGTTTAGTTGAGGCGGTGTTAGGGCATGGGTGGGACGTGATGATCTCAAAGATCTCTTCCAACCTAGTGATTCTATGTGTGACCTTCTGTGTGTATGTGATGTTGAGCAGCCCTGTCACTGCATCCCATAGGTTTGAATCAAGCCTCAGTGTGGGCTGTGGCTTGGAAAGACCTTGTAGATATCTGCTGAAAAGCAGCAGGCTTTTACATCTCAGATGCGTGGTGGGGGTAGAAGAGAGGAGCCAGGAGTCCTTGTGTGAGCTGCGAGACACCAAATAGCATCTAGTGCTTGGCTAGCAGGTGTTGTGGTGTTAAACTGTTACAGTAGTGGTTACACGGCTCATCCTGTTCCACCTCAGTCGTACAGGTGGTACCAGACCCTGCAAACACATTCATGGGGCTCCCAGGAGGCTGTGAGACCCACCCCTGTGAGGGTGGACAGCCTCAAGCCAATACAGTGAGCTGCCTTTAGTCTTTGTCCTATGAAAAGGTTTCCCCCTAAAGAGCTGGCAGGTAAAGTCCTCTGAACAAAATTGTTCTATCAACTCCTGGGCATACTGACACTGGCAAAGCCTCACCAAGGGACTCCAGCACCATACTGAAAAGCAATAGCCTGTGTTGAACCCTTCAGGAAGTCTCAGAGCTCTTCAGGGCTGCTCTGAGAAAGAAACTGCCCTAAAAATGATGGGTCCAGACCAGAAATCAGTTGCCACTGTCTTGGCTGAGATATTGCAATTAAATATCAAATCTGTGTAACTGCTAGCTTTTACTTTTTCCTGTGCCATTATCAAGTTCCTCTCTTCTCTGAAGGAGCACCTGTTGAAAATTGTCCATAAAGGTGAAATCACTTGCCATGGCACCAGTGCAAGGGCTGGTGTCTGTTATCACATGGTAAGCGACTATCAGAAAGGGTTACCTTGATCATGCAGTCCATTTATTCAAGCCTGGAAGGAACATTCCCACCAAGACTGAAGTAGGGGTTTTTAATTGAAAGTATCACCACAAAGAGAAGCCATAAGCAAATTTGGAAAAAATGGTCCCAAAAAGAGACATTCTTTGCAGCAAAACTCTTAGGTCCTTGGTGCAAGCATTTCAATGCAAGACAAATGAAAGAAAACAGACTTCCCATGTTCTGTTTTTATTACACATCCCCAAGGAAGGGACACTCAGTCTAGTCTTAAGGGAGCAGCTCACCAGTAAGGTGGGAAGGTTTTGTGCAGCTTTGCATTCATATGGATGAATTTTTTTTAAGTGCACAAAGACAGTGTACTCTTGACAATACACTGTTACAGTTAAGCAACTTTGAAAGGGAGAAAAGTACAAAACCAGGTTGTTTAACTGGCTAACAATAATTTTTTTTCTGTTTGAATGCATTTACCTCTATTCTCACTTAAATGAAAAGAATGTACTCCATTGAGTCCTATTAGTCTGGGTAACTAAGGAACTTGGTCAAAAATGAATGAATGAAAGAAAGAACTTAAGTTTTACTCTAGTTTCTTGTATAAAGCTATCTGATCAGCACATTTCCTTTCCTTGTCCTCAGCCCCCAGAAGCAGTGGCAAGGTATCCAATTTCACAGGGATCATCATTGCTTTATTGGGATAGTTCTACTAAATGAAGCTGAATCCCAACCCCTGTTTTTTTACCAAAGGATACTATTACCAGATTTATGAAAATGGAAATCTAAAAAACAGGACAGAAATGTAAAATGTGAAATGTGTTTCTGAATACAAAACCAGAAGGGGAAGAGCTGCAGAAGGTCATTGTAGTCCTTTCATTCACTCTGTACTAAGGCTTCCTGCGACTGCAGAGTAATGTCTGTAAATTGGGAGTACAAGTCTGAAGTGTTTCTGCTTCTTAGCATCATGCTGAGATAGCTGCTAAGAAAAGCTTTAACAATTGTGTATTGCACATCTACTTCTAGGAAACAACATTTAAAAATTCCAAACAAACAAAACTCCAAAAAAGCAACAAGAAAAGCAGGTGCAGTCAGTTATCAACAAATAAAGTACACTAATATATCTGAAAGTTTCAATGAGAGGCATAAGTGCCCAGAATCCCCTGGGAAACAGTTCATACCTTGTAAAGCTGAATAAACCACATTTTCCAGATTATGGAGGGCAAAAGATAAGGATGCCTGATGAAATAGCAAGGTAGGAACAATTTGTGGGACTGCCTTTCTTTTGATGTCTGCCCATGTCAAAAACCCCTCAGAGTTTGCATTACTGTCAGTACCATGGGAAACCTCAACTTGTCTCTTCTCCACAAAAAGAAGGCAGCTCTGGGGCACAGTGGGCTCTCAACAACCTCAAACATTTTGGGGAGCTTTCATGGTACAAAAGTCCTCTGTCTGTTCTTTCCAAAACAGAAGACTTCTTTCACAAACCATATTGAACATAAGAGTTTTTCAGCCGTAACTATGTGAGGCCAACAGCCTGGACACAGACACGGTTTATACATCTACCAACTGCTCGTTCATTCTGATGGCAATATAGCACTTTGAATGCCTGCAGTCTTGAAGCCTGATCTGATGCTCATCAGACATCAGTTCTTATGCTCTTCCATGCTTTTATCATCACTAGCCCATGAGGACTCTGGTAGTTAAACATTATGAAGTTTATTTATTTCCCCATTGTAAATGCTTTCCCACTGAAGCCACTTGGTGTCAACCAGAATGTTAAACAACACACTTGAAGTCTAAAACATGGAAAGCCATAGCCTCATCCAGCATTTCCAATTCTGCAATGGAAGTATGTTGCATAATATAAAAGCAGGATTCTATTTTTCAATTAGCTTGCCAGAGCATGGTTACCTCCAGCCATTTGAGGACCCTTGTCCTTTCTTCTTCTCTCTCCAAGCCTGTGCCTATCTCTAGCCCAACTCAAAGCATTGCTTTTTTTCATGCCCAACACTTTAATCTCATCAAACACCACTTTCATCTTGTGCCAATGTTCTTACAGCTCACACTGTTCTCACAGCTAAGAAACACCTCTTTCTAAGCAACCCTAGGAGAAAAGTAGCTAAAATGCTGCAGTTAATGATGTAGATGAGGAAACATTACCTTTGTGCACCAGACTGGACCCCATCAAACACCTCCTGCACAGTACTGAGTAAGTAATTCACCTTCTATCTATCTTTCCAGAGCCAGGCACGGAAGAGTTGAATCAAAATTGGATTTGCTAATATTTGCAAAGCACTCATTGATCATAGCTGGGAAGCGTTATTACTCCTTTATTACTGATTAGAGATGACCACCTTTGCTGCAGAGACACAGCTCTTCTCCTCCACAGCTGAGCTTTATGAAATAACCAGCTGACCTAAAAACCTCATCAACCTCCTGTAAGACCTGCTGTAACACAGGGAGGGAACTGTGGGGCAAAAATCTCATTTCATCTCGTTAAACAGGCTCAGCTACAGAAAGTTAACAAATTGCTAGAGAACTGTGCAAAGCCTTGTCAGTGCAGTGGCAATGCATGACTGCAACAGAGCACACAGATTGTGAGTCCTGTGAAAGACTGGTGAGATCATGAAGCAAAAAAAAAAAAAATACTACAGACTAGTAAATTAAGAAGAGCTTGTGTGGGCAAGTCTGCCTCATTCCCTCCGGTTTTTGTAGTAGGAAAGGTGCCATTATGAAGTGGCTGGAGCAAGTTAAACACCTTTCAAGTGTGTTTTAACAATTAGTGGTGTTATGAAAAAAAACCCCTTGGCATTTGTTTAAAAAGAAAAGTTGTCTTATTTAACTACAACTCCAGTGTTTAAAGTATTAATAGCTGCCTATGCCACTCGTTCCTACATGCTTACATGCTTTTCAAATTGCATTTGGTAAAGCTCAGTCCATCTGTTTTCCCACACTCCATCAACACATGCAACAAAGTGAGCAGAGGCTACCTACAGTAGGGTTGTGTTTTGTTCAGAACTTTCTGCTTGCATACCAGAAATTCAGTGCTAATTCAACATGCTTTGGGCGCATTCTAGCTACAAAAGGAGGGGGCTCGGGAAGGGGAGGGGAGAAAGGTTTTCACTCATCACCATACATGCACTTCCAGATGAAAAAGTGCCCGGGAAGGATTTGTGCATCGTGGTTGCATACCAGTGCCTCTTGACTCCAGGACAAACCTGTTGCAACACGACAATATTATGCAGCAGAAACTGGACAAGCAGCTGCTAATTCGCCGCACTAACTTCAAAACCCATAAATTTTCTTTTCAAACCCATCCAACAGGACAAAGAGAAATCTGTTTGAGATTCATCTCAAGTTCCAGGCTGGTGGCTAATTTGTATGAAAATAGGTATGGTGGTTCCTGTAAATAGCTCTCCTCAGATACTCTGTAGGTAAGTGGCCTGGGGAGCATTTGAAATGGCATCACCCCCTACCTAATATCAGCCTTCATCAAGCTTATAAAAAGACAAATGCTTGGATGTGCAGCCCAGAAGGGATGATGAGGCAAGGGGTCCTCATAAAGAGATCCAAGGAGGAGAAGGAGCAGAGGCAGAAAATGAGGATATGCTAAGGCTGTTTGTGGCTTTTCAGGTGGATTCTTCACCAGCCATACATCCCTGTCCTCTGCTGCTGTTCCTCTATCCCTTCCTGCCCCTGCCATGCCGTCTGTCTGTCTGTCTGCCTGCCACCCCCTCCATTGCGCCAGCACAACTGTTTCAGCGGCCGCATTCTGTGAACCGGATTAACAGGTCTGGCTCCAAAAGAAGGAAAAAAACCCAACCCAACCTAAACCATTTTAATTGCCAGGCTATTTTTAAATTCTCCGATGTTGCACAGTATGGCAGGTACAAGTGAGGGGGTGGCATTTATCAGCACAAGGTAAGGGCAAGTGGAGAATGAGGATGCTCTTAGTGGGTAACACCAGGAAAGATTTTGTCAAATGGAATGTACATGGTAACTTTCTCCTCCATTATAGTTCCCAATGGCTGCTTTGCCTGTAATTTCTTTCAAGCTGGTCTGATTCTGGAGTCATATTAGCCTGTGTGCTAGCACAGACATTTAAAATCACTTCTAATGTCTTCAAGCTTCTACATTTTGACTTATAAAATATTTAAATATATCTACTTGCTCTTAGAAGAAAGCCAGCCACACACAAAATTTTCAGGATTTATTTTTTTAAGGATTCTTTGGCAGGTTGCACAACCCACATCAAATGCTAGTTCAGCATTGCATGGCTATCACATGTGTTATGAAATTGTCTGAAAATATCTGGGGAAAGACACTGTGTTGGACAAACCACAGTAAGAATAAAGACTTATACAAATGAACTGGAACCACCATACCTGGAAGCAGTTTTAGACAGAGAAATGAAGTAGCTAACACTTAAATCTTTCATGTAAGAAGCTTTGGAGGATTTTTGGAAGCAGAAACAATTTTCAAAATTCACAAAAGAAAAAATTTGGAGTTAACTCACTATGAGTTTTTTACTAATTTAACTTTTCATGTTTGCAACACATCATGACAGATAAGCTGCTGAGCATTTACTGCTAGAGATCAGAATGGATATTTAAAATAACCCCTCTATTACAGGTGGTTTTTGGTGATGCAGGTGGGATGCTACATACATTTGTGATTAAACACACTGACAGCAACCATCTGCACAGGCTCTGGATGCCATTTGAATATCAGCCACCAACCTTGAAATGGTTCTCATAACAAAAAATTCCTCCCATCAATATAAATGTCAAAAGCTGTCTTCATGTGAAAACTAGATTATAAGTATTTTTTTCCAATTTAAAGCTTTTGTGCTCAAACACACTGAATTCTAGTTTGTGCTTCACAACTAAAGGTTATGATTTTAAAATATGCATCCCTACTTGATTCATATCTCCCCAACCATATATTGAATCTGACTACAAAGTATTCCCGTAGCTTATGCCAATGTAAAACCTGAAATAAGAAAAAGCACTTCCCACTGAGCTTTTACTCTACATGGGAAAGTCCTCGTGGTAGAGTTTGCTCTTTAGCTAAAGATTTTCGTATTTGGTTCAAAGAATGATATTCCAGTCCTACTCAACGGTAAAATGCGGTGAGGCTAAAATTTAAGCCCAGATTTAAGCTTCTTAGCTTGCCTGCTATGTTTGAAGTAGTATTGGTCTCCAAAACCTATGTCATGTTGACTTAAGTATGGAGCTACACTGCTTGGCCAATGAGTTTTGTTTTCCTCAGCCTCCTTCACCTGCAGCTCTTCCTGTGGTATCAGGGGTGCTCACAGCTCCATAAACTTTGACTTCCCCCCAAAACAATCCCTGCACCTTGTGGGATTTCCCAACCATGCAGTGTGGCTGAACTTAAGGGCCAGCAAATCTCTGCTTCTACTGTGTTTATGCTAAGTGGCACAGAAACTGTGTCAGTTTAGAGAGTTTATTTGGTGTCACTGTGATTTTTTCTCCCCACCCATTGCTAATTTATATATATACAGAGGGAGGGAGCTCTGCAAATACAGGAGACAGTTACGAGTTCTTTCTTCAGCTGTTCTGCTGCTGCTTGAAGTCAACTTGTAGGGATGGGGTAAAGTGAAAATATGTTACACCATAACTCTCAGTTACAGAGAGGTTTTCTCCAAACAGCCTGAAAGTGAATAATGCTAGAAGGTCCATAAATCTATGGCAACAGAAGATTGGGAGCAGAATTATTTTGTGGTGCAAAACTACCCAGTTCACAGAAAATCCAGAAGGATGTTCTATTTATCCAACTCTCGAAGCTGGAGTAACTGAAATATCTCTCTCCCCTGTGCTTGGTTGACTTTTGCTCATGGATAGTGCAAAATTTAATATCAATCTGGACCTTCCAGCCTGCTTTTGACATCTATGTAGCAGGCACCGGATGCTTGCAGAGGCTCACAGCACCTTCAGCTTCAAACAATCCTTGGTTCTGTTAAGATGATAGCAGAGAACAGCCAGACTTTCATTCACTGCTTTCACAGCGTCAGCCAGGTTGTAATTTGCTGGGAACAGGATGAGGCTATCAAAGCAGCACTGGGGAATTTTGTTCACTGCTATTTTTCTTCCTAAGCCCAGTGTTTGCTTGAAAATGTATCACTTTATCTAGGAGAGATTTTCATTCACAAGCAATTTGTCAAGCGACTTTAAACTTCTGGGACTGTATTGATTCCAGAACTGCAATTGCAGTTGTCAGCAACATGGGCTCCTGCAATCTGTTAAACACATTCCTCGAAGGTGGTTAGTATCCTCCCTTCTCTTTTCCTGTGGGAAAGACAGCCACAATGGGCTCTCACTCACCATCCACTGAAAGGCTTCTCTGGGATAGTTTATTATACTAAACCCTGCTGGTCTTTGCCCTTCCTCCCTGTGAGCCTGCCTTGCAGCAGAGCCAGCTGGGCTGGCTGATGTCTGGCTGTAGCCTGCTGACTGATGGGTACCAAGTAATGGATCAAGCCAGCCATAAGGGCTGGAAACTTAGTGCTCACCACCTCTGCCACCCCAGGACAGGGACAGCAGAGCCATAGGGCAGCCAGGCAGAAGACAGCCTCAACTTAATTTGGACAAGAGTAAAAATCTTGCTTTCAGTGTATCTAAACTTCGGGTAAGAAGAGGGGTTTTCTTGTTAGCATTTTCTTTTTTTTCCTTTTTAATGTATCTAACAGGACTAGAACAAATCAGCACCAAAATGCTTGATCCCCCACATATGGTCAAAGAGCCAAAAGCCTGGTAGTTCAGTTGCTGTTCATTGCTGCTGCCTTGCTTAATTCTGGCTGTGGCAATGCCTCTGTAAGAAAAGGCCCTGAGTCACACACAGCACTGAACACACTCATTTCTTAGGTCCCCTCTTCTTCCATACATCTTTCCTTTGCAAATTAAACCCTTTTTAGACACAAGAGCAAGGTGAAATGAGGTATAAGAAATCACTTGGGCTGCTCGGCCAGCCCTCCAGCTCACAGAGCCTGGCAGAGGGCCACTGAGAAGCAACGGTGCTGGGTTGATTTGCACCAGCTAAGGCTCTGCCAATAACCCTTTTAAGGATTTGGAAAGATTCCCTGTGAACTAACAGGCTGAGAGATTTTAATCCCAGGGAAGGGGAAGGGCGATTCTGCCTGACCTTCGCCTCCTCTGAAGTAGGGGGAAGGAAGGCGGGAACAGTTGAGCAGAAATTATCTTAAATAAAAGCAGGTGTCAGCATACACAAGGTACTGCCTGGAAAACAGAAAGCTGCTGCAGCCTAAAGCAACATTCCTTCATACCAGAGAGATGAATAATATCAAATAATACATGCAAGAAAAACACACACCGTTCTCATCGATTCTGTTTCCTTCCCCCTTGCACTTCTCAACTATGACCAAGATCAAAGACAAGGCTATTCCAATGCCTAGCAGAGGCATTTGCTTGATTTATTTTAAATAAAAATGCAACAAACTTGCCAAAAATAACACTCCAAGTATTTGCACCAGAACAATCCCACCAGGGGTGAAATGTGGACAAGTGGCACCAGAGCTAAACTCACGGCAGTCAAAGCCCAAGAGGGATTACTTGGCTTTGTTGTAAGAAACTCCTCTCTAAGCACTTTCTCTTTCAACACTGCTGAAATTGTTGCTAGCAACGAAGCAAAGCAAAACCAGAAGAAAATTTGGATCTAACATGCTTTCAGCAAGAGCAGGCATTAGCTAGCAGGCTACATGGCCAAGCAAACCTGCAGGGTATCTGCCAAGCTCTGCCAGAAACACAATATATGTAGTCAGCCCTTCTGAAAACTCTGCAGTTTGCCTTTAATTAATTTTACTCTCATATCATCTAGCCATATTCAATACTCTTTACAGGAACTGCTATAGATATCACAATTATCATAAAATGATCAAGGGCAAATGGCATGTTTTAAGAGCAGCCACTTGAACTGCCACTGTTTTTACTAAACTTACTCAATTAGAGACAAGCTTTCTCCATAGGCCTTGGACACTTTACATCAAAGGCTGCTGGCTCTGTTTCTAAAAAGGTGTATAAATGCATAAATGGTCCTGTATCTCCTTAGAAAGCAGAAGACACTGGATAAATGCTAAGTGCTGTTGAGAGAGTAGGATATACTAAAGGCATTCATGGAAACACCAGCGTACAGACAAGACTGATGTATATATGATCACTATGATATGAATTACATTGTATTAGTCATCATGTTCCTGTAGATATTAAAATCCCTTTCTCTAATGAACTGCAACCATAAGCTATTCCAGTTCTCTAAGTAGGTCACAGGACATGAAAATCCTTCCATCCATAGGCAGCAGCTACAACAAGAAGTGCAAAATAAAAAGCATTTGTATTTCATCTGATCAACCTTGTTTTGCTGGTATGCTTGGCTTGATACTCTGCATGTGGAAAGGAAGAGGCGGCACAGCCTATATGTCTATGTTTGTATATTTCAGGAGCATAGGGGAGCAAGAAGCAGGGAGAAAATAGTCAGGCTGAGCTCCCAGGGGAGCAAAACTACTTGGCTACTATTAGAAAACCTTTCCAAGTTTCCAGCCCATACCTGACCACCTCGGATTCTGCAAGGGGTCTGGGGCTTTAAGTTTGTGCTTATTTTTGGGGGGTAGTTAATGGGATTTAATATCCCAAGAGTCACTCGTGACATGACAGGATTTCCCACGTTGGCTTTAGTTCTATATTGGTTTTCCCTAGCAGGTACCAAAAATGCACTGGGCTAGCCTCTCCTGAAAGTCCCCAACCTGCCCTGCCCAAATCTCATTCCTGTTTTAAACACAAATTAACTACTCTGACCAAAGGACCAGAGACCCGATTTCCAGTACAGCCCTAAGTACAAACAGTTGTACAGGCACAGGGTGGAGGTGGAAAACTATAGTAGGTGACTATGAAGAGGGGGCAAAGCAAATATTCCCTAAGCCAGCTTCGTGGATGAGGAAAAGAGTTAAAAAGTTTCCTAAATACATGTATACAATAAATTATATTGGTATTTAATTCCCTGCCTGTACCTTCTACTCCACTGCCTATATCAACTTCTCGTACACTGTACTTACAAACATTTTAAATAAAGTAATGGAGGTTATTTAACTGAGACTCTGTTCCACATAAAACCTTCTCCCCTGGGTGCTTCTGATTCATTTTGGTTAAGGCTTAATAGAGTAATACACATTGACAGGCCTTTCTACATTTCTTACTGGAGAGTCCCCTCTTCTCCTGCCAGTTTAGGCTACAGAAACCCCTCAATTTAAAAAAAAAAAAAAATCAGTTGAGATTCATTTAAAGAATTCTTCGTCCACTTTAACTTTTGCAATTCATTAGACCTCCATAATTAAACCAATGGGAAATATTCCAGCTCCCCAGTGGGTTTTTGTTAGTGAGGAAAAAAAAAAAAGTTTTCCTGCATGTGCCTTTCAGCTTGCACTGAGAATCCCAGGCTTTTCGTGTGAGCAGCTGCAGCAGGGTTACCCAGGGTCGGCTTGGGTAGGAAGCAAAAGTTTCCTCCAGTCAGATAGGGGGAACATAGCCATGGTTGGCAAAAGGGAAAAGAGAAAACAACTTCCCTTCAATTCAAAGTGCTTTTAAAAAGAAAAGCAACAAGAAACATTTTGGAAAGGGACTTTGCTAATGGAGAATGATGAAGAGAGGAAAAACCAGAAAAATCTAGATGAAGTGCTAAATATTCAGCAAAAAATGTAAGCAGAATCCAAATAAACCACTGACACAAACTTTTAATTTTATATCTATATGCACAGCCAGGGTACTTTAACATTGCAGCCCTGCTTAACATCTTTCTTTCAATCCTCAGTTTCAGCTGAAGCAGCTTGGACTCACATGGTCCCTCCATCCTTCACAAAGTAACCCATATCCCTAAAAGCTTAGCATCCCAGGCTTCCCAGGTGCGTAGTTATGCACGGCAGCATGAGCCTGCACACATGGCCCCATCATTTTAATCTCTAATCTTTTTTCTTTAATTTTAATCTTTTTACTATATTTACTTTGGAGCAGGGCAGGAGGAACATCTCCCCATCTCTCAAAACAAAGGGGACAAAGGGCAAAACCTGTCTTGAAAGTATTACCTGCCAGCAGCCACCTCACATGGGCTCAATAAATCCCAAGGCAGTATGTGAAGATGCCCGGGTCAGAATGCAGGTATGCTCTGCAGGCTTTGCTGTATCCAAGGCTCCACCTCTCTGGGGACTTGAAAGTCAGTATAAACAAAACCATCCTCCTCCTCCAAAATCCTCCCAAAACCCTAAAAATGCACCATGACTTGCAAGGTTCTTGGACTGACAATTTCCATGCTGTTTATGAGAAAAGGCTATTTTTAGTCATAAAAGAAAATCAAAGCTGATCCATTTTAACATTACTAACCTCAAGAGCAGCTCTCTCTATTCTTCAAAGCCTGCCCCCCACTTGTGCACATGCTTATTCTCTTTGTCCAACATATGCCACTCATTAAAATCTCTGGGGGACAAGTCTGCATGCACACCTGATGGAAATACCTGCAGAATTATTTTCAGTAGTGGCAGTATTCATATCTCCTCCCAATCGAATAGAGAGGAAAAAAGGATAAACTAGGCTTGAGAATATTTGCTTAAAACTTAAAAATAATATATGAGCAAACTGGGTTTTTTCAGAAGAAAAAGAAAGAAAAAAACCCCTATGCATCACCTGGCAGATTACAATAGCTGCAGAAACTGAAATTCAGTTCATTTTCAGAAAAACTGCAAGGAAGGGATGTAGCAGAAGCTACTCCAGCTAGCTACCCTGGGAATGCCTGCCTTCAGCAACAAGGAACGCTCCTCTGCCTCAGCACAGAGGGTGCACTGAGTAGTGCCAGTTGCATTCTGCAGAGGCCCAACAGCCAACAGGGATGTGACACAGGGATGAACTGGTGGTCTAGATATTTAACAAGAGAGACAAAAATAAACATGTTTCCTCTCCACCCCCCCTGCCCCCAGCACATTAGTGTTATTGCAACCAAATAACTTGGTGCTGTTTTACATATTCTCACTATTTTCTTCCCAAGCCATCAGCGTACATATGTATATGACATATATACATAGATGCTCAAATTATCTCCAAACCTAGTATTGATAGGTCATGGATCTTGCTTATCATGTTTTTATCCTACAAGCTGAACATCTCACTGGGAAACCACATACCTATAGGAAAAAAACAAAACAAAACAAAAACTAACAAACCCAAACAACTCTTATTATTTGGTTTGTAACAAGATTAAGGACTTGAAATGCAGACATTTCAGACTACACCAATCCTGTAGCAGCAGATCCCTGTTGTGAAATGAAAAAGAGTACAACTCAATATGCTATTCATGAATAATCCAATGTGGATACAGAGTTATTCAGCTACAATGCAATGAAGAATAAAAAAGAGAGGGTAACAGTGGTAAACACCCAGGGATATTTTGAGTTTAATTGGGATTAGCATGTAATACTCTTACAGCCTTTTGAAGAGAGGCTACACAGTGGCATACTGAGAACATAGGCATTTGAAAGCCCCAAGCACCTCATTTAATGATCTTTTCAGCTGGTGTAAGTTGCTTTCAACAGTGGGTTCATTTGCAGGGACTTTAACCCAGCACTGCTGCTTGAAGCTGAACTCTGCTGGGGGGGAGCAGGCTCCAATGCTGAAGTACATTTTGCTGAAGTACAGTTTCAGGGCAGGGGAGCTGAAGCATGTGAGGGTATTTCTGAAAGCTCATGACCCAATCACTTCTCTCACACTCAGCTCCTCTTACACAGAGATACTACATGCAACACCAGGGAGTGTTTGCCTTGAGGAGAATAGCAGAAAAAGACATATCTGGTGTGTTGCCAATGTGATGGTGGAGGAGTATGCAAGGCACCTAGACAGATTCTACTTGGAGAGCAGGTGTCACCTATATGCTTCCTGTGCATGGTTCTTCTGGGGGATATATAAATAGGGGGGAAATAATCAATGACTATTTTTAACCTATGTTTTGGGAAGATGTATAGGAAGAAATCAGGCAGCCCTTGATGGTTTATCCTTCACTTACAGAAGTATTTACCAATAACTACCAATGTTCTGGTACTGCCCAAGCTGTTTAAAAGGCAATGGTGCAAATATCTGCAGCCTGTTTGCAAAAGCAGAGCACCCATTGGCATCTCAGACAGTTGTGCTGCTCTCAACTTGAAGAATGCCTCAGGGAAGGGAAAGGGCTGGTTCAGAGTCTCTATTATTGTTAGGGGCCCCAAAACGTAACCAATAGCTATCAAGCCCACAGAGGGCATCTTCGAGGTTTTCACAAGCCTAAGCAGAGGGGCAAAACTGAAGTACTCTGAATTTTACCTTGTAAAGTTCCACAGCCTGCTCATTTTTTGGTGAATGAGTCTACAGGAGGATAGTAAGGAAACTTGGGCACAAAGGGGAATGAAAAGTAAGGGATGTGTTTGATGTTTTTTCCCTTTTAACCAGCTTCAGATTTCTCTTTTAGATTGCAAGTGTCAGAATGGTTGTATAAAAGCCAAAGTTTGTGGTAGGGCTCTCACTGCAAAGGCACTACTGTCCTTATGTAGTCTTTGAAGATTTTCTTCCAAGCTGTTCCCACCGTGTGTCTCCTCAGTTACCAAACCCAGTGGGAATCAGTTGCACATGTTGCCTCAAGTATTTCTACAACTGCACAGCTTTGTTTGTATGTGGTAGTAGTGGCGAAAATGGCTTTACTCTAAATATATCTCCCTCTTACATCTGGGTGAAGAACTAGGGATGAGGTTATCCTTTTAAGTGCCGGTAACCGGGTTTAGTATATTTGTTATTGCTGCACCTCTGAGAAAACCGAATTAGGGACTGTTGTACTAAGTGTTGTTTTTCTCATATAAGGACAACCTCTGCTCTGGTGAGCTTATACAAATCCACCTTCTGCCAACAACTTAGCAAAACACGGAGCACATATTCCGCTGACTTATGTCTGCAGCAGTCCCACTGAAATCAATGAGGTTGACCTACTTGTAAATTGAGCAGAATTTGATTCCTGTGTTTATTTGTAAATGGTTATGGAAGAGGCTGACCAAGTCTGCACGGAAAAAAGATAACCCAGAACATCAGAGGTAGCTTCTGCTTGGACTAAACTTCAGAGGTTTTGAGGACAGAACATGGGAACGGATGGATGAATCCTTACAAAAACAGCAACCGGACTTAGCAGCTTTGCTTTGCTAACCTGAAAAATGCTTGGGGAACCCCCATGCTGGGAGAATTCATGTGAGCTCACTATTACTTACTTCTCACTTTACTAGTTTTCATTGGTGCATCTCACTTGAATAAAAGGAAACCAGTTGCAGATAAATGACATACCCCAATACCAGAGCAGTGGCAAATAGCAAAGGAAAAACTCAGTAAAGGTTTTTAACTACACCACGCAACCAGCAAGGCAGCACAGCCTGAGACATGCTTCATCAGCCAGGCATAGCATTTGCAGCTGGCTTGAGCACTGAAGGCAGCACAGACCCAAGCATGTGCCCTGTATTGTAACAGAAGAGCACTGGTATTGGCCAAGCAACTTCTGGCTGCCGTGCATTTAACAGGGGTAGGAGAAGTGAAGGGACATAGCTCAGAGTCAAAGTAATTAAAGGTTTGGGCTGATGGCTGGGATTAAGATACCAACACTGCTGTCTATCTGTAAGCACCCAGGAATCCTGGGAGCAGCTGCAACCATTGCTGAGTTGCTATGCTAGGTTCAACAAGGACCTTCCTTGACAGCCTGCAAATACCACTCCACAGGGACAGGAAGGGAAAACACCTAGATGAAGCCCCAGCAGCCTGGAGAATACTTCTAAAGCTTGCATCTCAGCTGCAAAAAGGGGGTTTTGTAGACAAGAAATTTTTAAAACTCTGGAAAGTATAAGCACATAAGAATTGGAAAGACCCAGGACTTGCATTTGGAAACAGCTGGAATAAAGCATCTCTTCAGCATCCTGCAGAAAGCAAGCCAGCCTGCTGTCAGATCTCGCAGAACCTGTGGTTCTCACTCATTGACTAGCCAGTGTGCTGGGCTGAGAGACAGATAATATCATGTCTGCACCCTCCTTGCAGAGGCAAAATTCTGGGCAGGAAAAAAGTATAATACCATTAAGTGAGCAAATATAGAAATTATTTTAAAGCTCACTGAGAACAGAGGAGGAAAAGTCTGAGCATGGACAAAGCAAAACATCTTAAAAATGAACCTTCACACAGGGCTCTCCATCATTTCCAGGATGCTCTAAACCAAGCTGGCATGCTGTGGTATGAAGCCAGTTTTCACTGGCACACAGTAGCTCCCGGCTTTCAGTGATTTCCAAACTCGGCAAAAGCTAGGAGCCAGGAACCACTACCTCTCACAGACACTGTACCAGCATGCTTAATTTGGGAAAGGAAAATACAGTCTGGCACATTAGCCCTGAACAGCTGCCAAGCCCTGCTCTCATCTGTGCAGTGCTGGAGCCAGCCAAAAAAACAGGGGGAAAGAAGTCCAACTGCAGGTTGGATTCCCTCAGTAACAACCCCCCTTCCCAGCCATCTCAGTCTCAGTGTGCTTACCTCCTTCTGAGCATTACAGGGAATCAGAACTAACGGGAACACCAAACCACAAGCAGTCTGGGAGACTGGGGGCCTGGTAACTCTGAAGTGAGTCTACAGAGGTGCTTGCACACCCTATAATGTTGAAATAACCAGTTCTGGAGATTGTGCCAGGACTTGGTTCACCATCCTGCTTGATACCACCACCAAGCACAACAAAAATCTTGCCTTCAAGGTTGCTCCACAGTGCACAATCCTTCAAGGCTGCTACACAGTCCAGCCTAATCCAACTATAATTAAATAAACCTAATTTCAAATGGGAAAATTTCAAACCTATTAAGAAGAAAATTGCAGCTACTATATGGATTAAGAAGCATTTTGGAATTATTAATACATATGTTATTAACACAAGTTATGTCTAATCAGAATACCTATGTGTTTGAATTGTTTATTACAATCACCTGGATTTTTTCAGAAATTTTAAAGTAAACACGTCTCCATAAAGGAATTTTATAAAAATAAATGTATGATAACAAGTGTGGAGAGAGCTGTATTTATTTACATTTTAAACACTAGGAAGCACTGATATCATATTTCATAACATTCTCTACAAGCAGGAAGACTAAACCCAGAATTTTGTGTGGGCTTGTTTGGGTTCCTGACTTTTTTAAAAAAAATAATTTTGTAATTTAATCACTTGTTTCCAGGATATTGGGCTTTGAAGAAAGTGTTAATTGTCATCAACTGACGCTGCTGAAAATGGAATGAAATATGTTCTTGTCTGCAAATACATACAGGATCTTCGATTTGGCTTTGACCAGTACTAACCAGCAGTGTTTACCCTCAAAAAACATGCTCCAGAAAACAGACTGAAGTACACAGGCAAATGTCTTTGCTTGCCATATTTTGTTGCAAGCACTGGTGACAAAACTTTGAAAGTTTCCTGCATTCACTGAGGGAAGAGAAAGAAGAAAGAACTCTGGTAACACACTGTAATGCAGGACAACAATGTGGTGTGGAGATCACAGAGCATAATTTAAAGCTATACTATACATCCACAGTCTCATGAATTGCTTTTAGCAACAACTACAACTCCTAGTCCCCATCCCTGGAAGAGTTCAAGGCCAGGCTGGATAAACTTAATGCAAGCGGAAGGTGTCCCTGCCCAGGGCAGGGTAGCTGGAACTAGATTATCTCTAAGATCCCTTCTAACCCCACACATTCCATGACTCCATGAAGGACACAAGTAACAATGGAGCACATTTGCTTCCATCACCCACCAGTGTTCCCACTCAGCCATACCAGGCCACCGAGCCTGGTGGGGATCTCTGCCCACTACAGCAATACTGGCCATCCCAGGGAGTCAATCAGCTCCATGCCTCCCACTTTCCTCCCAAACCTGAGTCACTCTGGAGTTTTTGATCTCAGGAATAAGCCCATCCAATCATCCAAGCTGCGGTTTCAAGGGGCAGGGGTGGAACCAGCAGCTGGCACCAGCTTAGAGTGTTTTCTCATAGACATGAGCTTGTGTGTGCTGTCTCCTCAATCCATTCATTCTCCAAACCAGGAAGCAGCAGATGAAGTAAGGTGTCCTCCCTGGTCAATTATTAAACAAAGGGGATCAAATCATCCATTCTTTTGAAATGTTCCTACAATTTATGCTACTTAAGATACCATAAATCTCAGAAAAACTAACCAAAGCTCACAAGAGGCCATCTTAGATTAAAAAAAAACAAAGGTCTGTCTTGGATAGATAAACTATTGAGAATAGTCTTAGGGAAAAAGAAAAAAAGAAGAAGAAAAAAAAAAGGCAAATTTTTTCCAGTGAACCATATAGGTAAGGGAAGTGCCTCATTTTTGAAGCTGTATTGATTTTTGATGCTTTCTTGCTCCTCTTACATTAAATCAGCTAAAAAGTAACTGCTCAGAAGTGAAGGATAAATATAAAGAGATTAAGCCATTCATTCATGGGAAGCAGACCTGCTTGGAAAGCAGCAGCAAACACTCTGCTTGATCCACTGCCCAAAAGAACTTAGTATGTGAAAGAGTACAAAAACCTACGTAAATAAGTAAGTTTTTGTAAGCCTTGTTCTTACAAAACCTTAATATTCTGGACTTACATTGCTAACTTTTGAGGGAGTTGAGCAGCTGGTCTGTCACACAAGAATGACCCAGCCTCTTGGACACAACACAGACTAAACAATGATAGCCCACTTTCAGAACCTGGCAGAAGTGTTCCAGCCTCACCCCATCCTTTTTTAACCACAGGCTCCCTTCCTTGATCTCTTTACTTAACATTCACCACCTGCTTACTGCTCACTGCCTAAAAACTGCCTTAGTCTCTGGAGTTGCAAGAATGCTGCTTCCTCACAATCCAAACCCCTTGGTTTTATCAGAGAAGAACGGAACCATCTTTTGCTCTTTTTCATAATTAGTTTGAACAAGCAATGTTTTCAAGAAGAAACAAAAAGAACTCACATAACCAAACAAATGAATAAAGACAAATTCTATTTAAACTGACCATCTCTAAATGGACAACTATTTTCTCTTATAGTGCTAGCACTGCCCAGATGAAGGGGCTGAAGGGGTTTGTGAAACAATTGCTATGTCCTCATGGTGCCCACCTTGCTCCTCCCCTGTCTTCTCTAGGAAGAAATAGTGAGTTTGTAATTAATTACTTAACATTTTAAAGCAGTAATACTGCTTCACGTATCTTTCCCTTGGAATTTATCTAGGGTCAGGTATTGATAGTATCGAATGGAAAGCTTTGAGAGGAGTTCATGATCAGCTATCTTTTTCAGACACGTTTTGGTAAAGAACAGAGATGCACACAAATGCAGCAAGCAAAATAAGCAGAAAAATATGTTAAAAGCTCCTGTTTTTCAGGAGCGCCATCAGAAGTTAAAGTAACAGGAGGAGGATATCTCCTTCTGTCCCATAGCTTTCCCATACTGACTGCCTCTCCCTTTCTTGCTGGATGGTATAGAGAGAATCCATGCTGCTGTTCCTGATGTGTTTCCACTCCAGCCCACTGGAGCTCAGATATTTCATAGGCAGCTGCCAAAAATACATGTAAAACATGGCAGATACAGCTACTGGGATCAAACCAAGTTAATCTGAACAATGTGTGATGGGCCATAAGAAAAAGAATGGAGATGGGAATACAGTTTCAACATTTACCCTGGCAAGTTGACTCTGAAATTAAACACCGCTCTTTCATTTGCTCTAGGAACTATGAGCCATGCTACAACAAAGGATGTCTCATCCCTACTTTCCTTATAAACATTTTCATGGGTTGTCCTAGAACAGGACCTTCAGGGGTGTACTTCACTATCAGCCTGAGCATCACCCTTTCTAAGAGGACCTTGGTTATGCCTGGCATGACTGGTAACCCCCGCAGGAATGAGCACAACCGGACCTCACCTCCTGACTGTCTCACTTGCAGACAGTGGAGACCCAGTTTCATACAGGCAGAATTTCATGCAACAAATCCTTGTTTCAGCTACATTAATTCACTATCCCCAAGAATGCTATGGAGAAGCATGCTTTCCTATTTCAGTGCATGCACATTCTCTAGCTGCAGGAGACATTAAGCTTCCATAAAGAATATTTTAAGAACTCAACTCATCTTTCTCTCTCCTTTTTTTTTTTTTTTTTCAAATTCCTGTACTCTACTACGAAGTTGAACAAAACAAGACAATTTGTCATTAATCTGTCAATTCAGATAGACTCACTGAGCTAAGATAATGGCATATATTGAGTGGTACAAGATTCAAGAATTATGCTGAGCTGAGACTGCATTAAGCTGCCATGAGAAATCTGCTGTGTCTCAGCATGGTATCACATCGTAATTTCCATTCAAGGGAGACCCTCTCAATCAGAATGTATTAGAAATGATCTAAGGTTTCTGGTGTTGCATGAAAAGCTCTCAAAGGACCAAATTTACACCAGCGCTTCAGTTTTAGCTTTCTATATAAGAGACTATGTCAGTGGTTGGGATGTTCAATGCATAAACAAGTCAAGACACATAAGCAAAAGTAATTTAAAAGATGCCCCAAAATTGAAATGCAAATATTAGAGCATTGGAAATTGGAATATTAGAGCTTGTTGGAAAACAAGCAGCAAGTCAACATGAAGTAAATTGTTCTGGTCATCCATGGCAGACCATAGGAAAGTGATGAACAAGCCTCATCCCTAAGGCAAAGAAAAGCCAAAAAAAAAATGCATATTTTTCCTTAAACAAGTCTTAGAGGGCTTGTAAATAAAGGTTATGTCCAAAAATACCCAAAAGAATAAGTACCTATCTGCTCTTCTAAAAGAGAAGTGAAATCTCCAGCTGTAGCTAATGGCAGCCCATGATGGGCACCAAATCCTCCTCCCTCCTCAGCCAGGCCTGCTGCTCATGTGCAGTACACAGACATCTCCAAAGTCTTCCAGCATCACCGCCCCCTCACACTGCTCCCTTTTGAATTTTTTGGCTCAAAGGCTCACCTGCCCCATGTTACTCCTATGACATGTTTGATCTGTGTACCCAAGTTGCCATGGAGTAGGACAAAACTTTGCAGATCTCCACTGTTCAAGCAGATTCTCTCAAGATGTGTCATTTTAACGCATTTTCTCAGCCTCCCTTTACATACCATCTCTCTGCCCTCCTTCCCCTCCAGCCCCATCTCTCTTCCCAGTACCTTCAAGAACAGTATATGAAGTAAGAAGTGAAAATGCAGCAGCTGCTCACTTGTTAAAATATTTATATTTTTCATTTCTGCTTTACAGATTGACCCAGTTATGCTTTCTGACCCAATATTAAAAAAGATATAGAGTTGTATGTTTTATTTAATCTAAATAAACAGGCAACGTGTCCATGGCATTTGGGAGAGACAAACACAAGTGACAGGTTGGAAGATGGGACAAAAGGAATGTGCTGGCTATTTTTTTAAATGACATTATCCTGCTTTCCAATCCTTTCTTGGGAATGTTTATTTTCATGTTAACACCACAAATTATTCTAGCTGCACTGTAAATATTTCTATTAATTTCCTAGTTTAGTTTAAATTTCATTAGTATCTCAAATACAGAAAAAAGGGAAACTTTAAACAATCAACGATATGCAGAGAATTTCTTCTGGGATGATGGAAAGGCTCCTGCTTGGTACTGGGCCCACTCCCTCCAACAGCCCAGTAGTGGTTTCAGTAGTTTGCTCTTAAGCAGTAAAGAAATTCCCCCCAAAACACTATAAAGTTGAAGTAAAATGTAACTAATGTGCATGCAAAGAGGTGCATTTTCTGCAGTGGTAAGTACAGGAATTAAGACCTACTTGGGTTTCAGCTGCATTAACATTACTTGAGCACAAAAAGTCAGACCATATGGAAATAATCAGTTAAAAAGAACATTGAAGGCTTGGTCCGAACTTTCCTTCAGCGTAGCAGGAAAATATATTACTTTTCAACTGTACAAATGACCTTAGCTCTTTTTTTGTCTTTTCCAGTAGAAAACTCCCACTGTTCATTAAAGCACCTCACGTACAAAAGAGGCCTTAAATGGAGAAGTGGCTCTTGCCGACAAACAAGATGGGTATCTACCCTGCCCCTACCCCTACAGTCCTCTCACCTCATGAAATGAGGAAAAGAAATTATTACTGCAGGTCTACCCTTTCTCCTCTTCATCTCTTTAATTTTCCTCTTCATTTATCTTTGCTTTTCACAACATTAGGCTGAACTGAGGTTGGATAATATGTCATCAAGGAGAGCTGAGGTTAATACCCATCCATGGGTTTTAACTTACTTCCTTTTCTATTTAGCGCTTCTCTGAAAAATAGAGGGAAACAGGTTTTCAGGTGGACAGTTACTGTTTCAGACTTTCACTGCTCTGTGACAGGGACTCACAGACATGCCCTTATTTAGCAAACAGCCCAGGCAACTGAGTATCCACCCATTTCCTCTCCCTGCAAGTCCAGGCTCTAGCTCAGCTAACAGAGGCTGATGGACCCAAGCCCTGAAAATTTTGGCTTATATTTCCTTCCTATCCTGAGCACGCCACCTAGGTTTTAATTCCCAGCAGGTTCAGTGTCCATAGCCTATTTATCAAGCCAGAATTATAGGTACCATACAAGGGAAGCAGACTATCACATGGGCATATAGAGCTCTGCTTTACCTTGTTTGTTTTGCTCATTTCTGATGATCCATCTTCAGGCAAGCCTTGCTTTTTCATCCTCTTCAATTCACAGATGAAGATCCCAAGTCTATATTCATCATTCCTATTGCAGAGACAGTTTTCTACCCTTGTTTTGAAGTCCAGGTTAGTGCAGATAAAATGCTGGATGCAGCAATGAAGAGGGCTGACCTGAGATAACAGCTATATTGACCACTGACACTGGGGCTGGGGGAAAACCACAGCCCCACCAATGCAGCACAGGCACATTTACAGCAGGGAGTGACAGCTGGAGGAAACCTCATCAGGGCAGGAGGCAAGGACACCAGCAAGAAGCAGAGGGGCAAACAGGTCCTCTTTTCCTGCCTTCTTGTTGGCACTGGTGATGTTTATTTTATCCCAGATACTTCACAAAGAATGTAACAACCCCAGAAACAAACTTTAACTCAGCTTATTTTCTTCATTTATTCAAACAGTGCCAGTGTTGAATTTATTTTCCACAGAAAGACTGAAGACTGTCAAGAACTGGCTGGTTCTTACATCAAAGAACCAAAAATTGCTTTGGTCCTTCACAGACAACTCTGATTACTTCTAAAGGCAGAGGCAAACCCCACCCAGGTCTTTCTATTTAGCCTTCACTCAAGAACTGACTTGCCACACAATTTCACTGGCTTGCAGCTCAGGAACCAGGCAGACTCTTCCAGCAGCTTCTTTTTCATTCTAGAGCCACATCATACATACCCTTGGTACCTTATAAAAGAAGAGATCCCAAAGCCTGATGTTTGACAGGGGAAAATGAGCTCTTGGTAATGCTGTCCCTTGAGACATTGCTGCTGGACTGGAGCCATGGTGGGTTGTGCTGAACCCTCCCACCTCCTCCTGTGGTTTAAACAGCAGGACTGGAAAGCTGTGGCTCCTCAATCACCCATGATAAGAATCCCATGGGAGGACAGGAAGGGCTCAGGTCCACCACAGGCATGACAGCATTTCTGTTGGGTTACCTGGGGCAGGTGATGCGACATTTATTTTTACTCGGTGCCTTCACACCGCTTTCATGACAGCTGCAGAACAGCCAGTAACTGCTCAGGCACCAAGCCAACGGGTACTGAATTACATAATTCAGCTTTTCTTTTTCTTTCTTAAATAAAAATCTTGAGACTAGATGGGCAAGGGACAGTGAAGTGGGATTTACATCTTTGTGAAGTCACTACAAGCCAAAAATAGTAAGCAGGGGAGAGGGATCCACACAATATAGACCAAACTACCCATCAGACTTGGCCACTGTTTAACACTGCACCTCACACCTCACCCTTGTCCTTCCAGTCATGCCTCACAAAAGCCTCCCACAAGAAACAACTTCCTCAGTATGCCAAAAGGCTTAAGAAAAGCACGAAGCTCCTCCCTGAAGAGAGCCTGAGGCTGAGGGCTTGTATGCAGCTAAAGGAAGATGCCCTGACAAAAGTCCTCCCTGTCCTTGCCAGGACATGCCACCTACCATACCTCTTCTGGAGCTGGGTGTGTATTATTCACAGGACATTTTGCAGGTGCCATGACCCCTTCACCTTCCCTGTTCCTAATGCATTTTCAGACCTCTGACTCCACTATACCAGTGTGGTTTGTGGCCTAAAGAGCTCTAAAAGAATTAATCAGCATGAAAAATCTTTCTAAGGAAGAGAAACTCTACTGAATTTCAGATGTTTTCAGGCACTACGAGGTTCTCCTTGAACAGAAAATGCTAAAAGAAAAAATGGAGTTTATCCTACACTGGTTGGTTAATCCCTGTTTTCCAACAAAAATATGTCTGCTGGCAGATGTTGGCAGGAAGCAAACTCTAGACCAAAGGTTAAAACCATTACAGGGAGAGAGCATTGCTATAGAAAAACCCATTAAGATAGCAACTACAGGAAAGAGTTTTCCAACTCATGATTTCTCCCTGCTCTTTTATATACTTTATGTATCAGCTCTTGTTTTTTGACCCCGATTTGATTTCTTTTCTGGCAATCCAGCTGACAGTGCTGATTATGAAGTTCAGGTCCCCAGGGGTAGCAGTGCTGCAGTGACAGCTGATGATCCAACTTCAGCAACTGCTTAAGAACGGAAGTCAATCTCAAGAGTTTTTGTATAATAGGTCTCTTTCCTCATGCAGATTCCCTCCCTCATCTTTTACAAGGACTGTCCAAAATGCCTTGTCTACCCATCTGCACGGGGAAGCAGCAGGGGTTATGTAGGCAGCCTCGCCTACAATGACTCAAAAGTTAACAGAGAGGGCATGGCTGGGAGGAATAAAGCCCCAAACCCAAATAACTCCAAGCACACTTGGCATCACAGGGGAGTAATTATGAAGGGAAAAGAATCAGAAATGAACAAAGGCAATATAAGGGTAGTGGTTATTTCCTGTACACTTACTTCTCAAGTTTTTTTTCTTAATGTGTAAATTGACCCCATCTGGTTCTTTTTATTCAACCTCTGAGGGAGAATATGGGCCACAGTTTAATAACAATGTTCCCACAAGACTTGGCAATCCAGCACTATCTCAATACATTGTTCCAAAACTGAGAAGAAGGAGGAACCACTCAAAAGACCATAAGAGTACCACATGACAAGCCATCACCATTTGCAGAGACCTGCAGGATGAGTAAACTGACAGCAGAACAGAGAAGAAAACAAATGTAATCCAAGATTAAACACTGACAAAAGAATGTACATTGTGAAAACCAGTTCTAGCATGGCTGCAAGCAGCAAGAGGACTATCCCACTGCACCTCATGACATGAACTTGGAAGGTAACCAGGGAGCACTAGCAACGTTGTGAGAAAGTCACAGACTGAGGATACTGTATTTTAGAAAAAGTCTCCCTAGATAATTCTTTTGAAATATCTTCAGATTAAACATCATGGGAATTGAAAAATGTAACAATCTTTCAGCAACTCTGCAACTTAATATTCTGAATGCTACCAGGTCTTCTCTAAACAGCACAATTGAAGCCATGTGAATCGCTGCCTGACTGAAGTAGCCATACTCCTTCTTACAACAAAGACAAGCATTTCTTCACAGGAACCCATCTTAAACTCTACTTTTACACCAGTCAGTGGGTACAAGCTTCCAGAGTTAAAGACTGACAATATCACATCTCAAAAGCTATGTGCATACTGACTGAAACCTTCTTTGTGGACAAAAAAATCATTCTGTGTTATTTGCATTTTAGCACTTTTCGTACATATTTTGAAGGTTGTGCCCTTGCTTTAGATGCAAGTCTTATTCACAACTTATTTATAACAGTCTCTTCCTTAATGTAAAAAAAATTGTCATTTCTATTTCTCCTACACATCTTGGGACTAAGGTAACCAGCCTTGCACATTACCGTGGTCCTCTAATTTGGGGTTACAATCATAAATCACAAAGTGATTTATTGCCCTGGCATACTCTATGAAAGGTACCCAGCTCTGAAAACTGGCTCAAAAAAGGGGAGCTTTCATCACCAGGTTCATAATAGAAACATTTGAAAGGAAAGGAGGAATAAAATAGAAAACACATGCACAACATAGATGTTGTAGGAAAAAATCTGTTTGTTTCTAACACATTGGCCAAGAAATTGGTCAAGATCATCACATCTGCTCTGAAGCACAGGTCTCACAAGCACAGCCACAAGCAAAGGCAAGGATCAAGCAGAAAAGAGGAAAGGTATAAGGCCTTCACCCCTTTATCTGTGCTGACCACCATGGAATATACCCTCATACTTTATGAGAGGCTGAGGTGCAAACACATACCCTCCCAGAGATCTGTGACCCTTCTTGCCTAAGCGTGAGACATGGGGATGTGCTCTAAACGACTCTGCACCAGCTCCTTGGGAAAGCTGTTCCTATCTTACTGCATCCATCTGTTTCGGGACACAAGCACAAATCCCACTGCAGATTTTTTTTTCTGAGAAAACAAGAGACCTCATAAAAAAATAGAACAGGAAAAAACCCCACAAATCAGATGCCTTTTCAGTAGATTCCAAAACCCCCCAGATATTAGAAAAAACTTTAGTGAACATAGATGGAAACTATATTTTTGGAAACACAAAATTCAAGCATGTGTAAATTGAGAACAGCCAAGCACTGTCCATCCTGCAGAAAAATGCCTCCAGAGCATTCCCTCTCAGCCTTGCAGTTAGAAACAAATCATTTTGCTATACAGGCAATCAAGTTCTAAGTAGAAATTTTTGCTTTTCAATTTTCATATCAAAGTCAATGGTGAGTTCTACAAAACAAAAAACCATTGTAGCTTGGTCCAGTGAGACTTGTATGTGACCACAAAATTTATAGAGATGAAATTATATCCTCTCAGGGTACCTTCTGGAAGCAATTGTTGGATGCAACTAGTTATAAAATAAAGATAGAAAAATCAAGTCTGAGAAAGCTTTTGATATGTTGTATTTGCCATGGAAATGCATGTAATAACATGGTACACTGAAATGGAATGGTGGGAAAAATCTACAGTTGCCGAGGAGGAAGAAGCATGAACAAATAACTCATTTTCCTCTAAACTTCACTAACGAAAGAAGGCGCTCTAGGGATCCTCAGAGGTGAAAGCCACTACATAACAACTCAATAAAAGAACAGCTATGTCATATAGAGCGAATCTTTATTAAGATTAATTACAAAACACTGTGGAACAGTAAGCTTTCCTTTGCCGTGCTCAGTTGCCATTTTCTTTTAAAACCTCATGACCTTCTCACTGTGCCCTTGAATTGTACCATTAGTTATACACAATATATTGTGAACTAAAATGAACAATGATCATCCATGCCCAAACTTTATACATAGATTTAAAAAAAATTGGCAAATGGGCTATTAGAAGTGGATGCGCCGTATTGATTCCCCCTTAAAGCAATTTACAGTTAGACAGCACTTTTCACTCAGTAGCTTTAGAACAAAAATTGCTTGTATTTATCTTGCTGGCAAGGAGAAAACACATCAGTGCATTAGAGCTGAGATTTGTATCTTGTTAAAACAGTGCTAAAAGACTGTCCATTGTATCTACCATGGACCTGCACATGTGCTAATGTGAAAATATTTTAAAATATGAAGATTATCAAAAGAAAGAAATATTTTGCCATACAATTGCATTTCCCAGTGTTTCCCTATATTCTTCATTCCTCAGTGAGCCTTCAAGACAAGTAATTACAGAAAACACTTTCACTGCAAGATGTCTGGAGGTTTAATAGTGCATTTAATCAAGACAAAAATATCTTTATATATGATACTTTAGCTGATGGTCCCAAGAGCAAAGAGCACATATTATAGGGAAACACAGCCACAGAGGCCAGGAGAGGAAGGAACAGGTATCTGGATGGACAAAACAGTGCATAAATCAAAAAAGGAAGTCAATGTGACTAGCTCCTCACAGTACTGTTGTTCAGGATAAGCCCCCTAACATGCCTTCTTCCCTCACAGGTTTCCTCTTAGACATCTTTTTCCAGGTCCATTGTTGGAATTATTAGAAAAATGCGCAAGTGTTGCATTTTGCTTAAGTCAGTGAGAAACCACATAGTCCATACTGTACTGGTCAGTGTTTTGTTACAAATACACACTGGCTCTCATCAGCACATCTGATCAAGTCACACTTACTGGTTTCAAAATCTGCCTATCCTCACCTGACATGATTTTGGGTACACACCTTTCCACTTTTTCTTAAAAACCTCAAGATTAGTTTAGCTGGTGAGTGACAGCATGGTGCTAACACCAAGGTTGTGGATTTGATCCCTGTATGGGCCATTCACTGAAGAGTTGAACTTGATGATTCATTATGGCTGTTTCCAATTCAGAATATTCTGTGATTCTGTGAAAAACATGCTTCCCAGAAAGTCAAACAGTGATCAAAATAAGACAAAAGAGAGACTGAGGGAAAGGCTCACTTTTGCTGCTTTGGAGTAAGATTAAACATGATAATCACTACCCCTATTGATGGCAAACCTCATTTAACTCAGCTAAGGACTGAATCAGAATTTAAAAACAAGCAAGGATGCCACTGATGACATCTTAACATTATGTAAGCTGACTTGAGACTGTTCCTTCTGTATCACCAACCACTGCTACATGCCCCAGCACCTATAGCTAAGCATCAAGCTACATTTGTTCCACCACAACATGATGTCACAACACGATGACACCCTGGTCTTGACCTGCATTCCTCTGCTGCTCTGGTTTGGAAACCTCCTATGTGTGAGTGAATGCATCTTTCTTTCATACTTCTTACCATCAGGAAAGTATTTCCAACTCAGGTAAACAACTTTCTCACTCTGATAAATTCGGACATGCATCCATGAAAGGGATTTACTGATTCAAGGATACAGCTGTGAAAAACCAACCTCATGTCTGTCTGTAAGGAAGGAGAGCTTTGTGACTAGAGTACACCAATGCCTCACACATATTCCTGCAGTAATAAATTAATCCTTCTTCACCTAACAGTAATTATTTTGTTCTTGATGAACTTCGCAGACATCATCAGGGTTGAAATGTCTAGTGCAAGTTCAAGAGTTGGTGTCCTTGTAATTAACTGATCAGCCACAGCATGAACTGAAAGCTCTTGATAACCACAGACCACTGTCCTTTTAGATAGTTTATGGGAATGCATTCTAGAGAAACAAGGACTTATCTCCAAAGAGGCTAAGGAGACAAGGGAAACCACGGAAATCCTACAGCCCCAAAACTCTGGGAAAAACAGAGAGGCCTTCTCCAAGGGGTGTTTATCCAACATTTGCCATTTTGGAGGACACTAGAAGGCACATCAGGCAGGCCTCCTATGCCAAAGCAAAGGAATCATCTGTGACCTCTGAGAAGAGTAATTTTTGTCACATGGAGTTCACGTACATACAGGAACACTTCCAGTGACCAAACATAACTGGCATGTACTGAAGATTGGAATCAGGACACAGAACAATAACAAAAACCCTGCAGCTGTCTCCACGTCATGTGTTTGGATTGCACAAGTCATCGATAGCATTCTTCTACTGCCATTCTACAAAAAAGCCTTTTCAGTCATCGATGGCTGAAAGTGATTGCCTCCCACCTCTTATCAAGGGGCATCATGCCTCCAGACACACCCTGAGCCTGAATGCTCCATATACTCCTTGTTCTGGCTTTACTGCACATAAGTACATATGTTAACATGCAAAGCACACCACTGCACTACACACCTTGTGCAGCAGATCAGATTTTACTACCATATTCACCACAAAAACATCTCATCAGTTACACATAAATGTCATGACTGTAGAATAGGCAAGGAATTTGTGTGCTTTGACTGTTTAAAGGGGAAAAAGGAAGCTTTTGGCACAAGCATGAAGCAAAGCAAAAACTGCGTAACATTAATCTGAAAAACAAAACAGTTTCAAGTTTCATTTTAGGCTTTTCACTGGCTTCTGGAGTCACATTAGTTACATCTTTATAAAATGCTCTAAGAAAAAAAGTTGCTACAGAGATAAAGAGTATGTCACAAATCTCTTTTTTCCTTAAAGTAGATAGTCATTAAGATACTGGAGATGGCCAATTTACAAAGGCCTGATTCTAAAAGTCACACACTCGCTTTCTTCAAATCAGTGTAAGATGAAGTTATTCAAAGTCTCTCCAGAAAAGCTTCAAGAAACATGTGTATTTTGCACCTTTAACTACTCTTTAAGAATTTACAGGCAGGACAGTGTTAATAAATAACCAGATAATATTCCCATGACATGCTCCATTTCTATCTTATTGAAAGGGAATCTAATTTTTTGACTAAAGCTCAGTTTTCAGTGAACACAGCTTTAGCACAGATGCTTCTGTGCTGCTAAAATCCACAATAAATGCATCCTTAGCTATTATTGCCATTAACTGCATGAATCTGTGGTTTGCCAAATCTGTACAGGCAAAATGCAGGATCTCCTTCCAATTCAGATAAGTTCCTAGATGTCAAACAGGACATTCTCTCTGAATCAGCACTTCTGGTTCTTTGAGGCAGTTACTGAATTCTGCAAACTAGACAGTCCTCTGAGCGACTAATGTTCATTCAAAAATGAGCAGAGACGTGAAGTGAGCAAGCAGCACAAGAGCCCTCCTGGAGATGTTTTTTTTAGTGGGTGAAAGGTGGAGATTTTCATCCAAGAGGCTTTAGCTTAAAGAGGCATCATGATCATCTTAAAAATGGTTTCCTGGAGTTCCAACAAGTGAATGCTAAAAGGTAAAGAGCACAAAAAAACCAGCAGTGTCTTCTGCCCATCTGAATATGACTCCCAAGAGGAAAGCCAAAACTGGTTCCTGGAATATCAATAACTTGAAGGAACCACTTTACAAAACCATTTATGGCAGCTATGAGAAGCATCTAGGGGTCAGAAGACTGCATTAGGCAGCACCAGCAAATCAGCAGGAATCACATTCAACCAGCTGAAGAACTGCAGATTAATAGCCTCTAGTCCACTCAGCAGTGTCCTGGTTTACTGTAAAACATCTTAAAAGGGACAAATTGTTCCAAAGGGTCCACAGGTCAGCAGGATAAAAAAAGCACAATCCTCAAACCATACAGATACCAGACTGGTGGTGAAAAAACCTCACAAGAGAATTCACATGTTTGGACTCAGCTTCCTTTTTTTAAATCCAAAATCTTGTTTAAAACGTTAAGTATTGTTGTACTGGACAGTGGTCTGGGATGGACAACAAGCTCAAGTTAATTTCTTGGAAATTGCTAGACAGTGAAAGGAAATTCTCTGAATTTTGACATCAAGTTTTACCATTCCTCAAACTCTTTGCTTTGATCATCCATTTCCTGCTGCCAAGTCACCCTGTTGTACACTAGTGTGATGTCCACTATACTGCTTAAGAAAAGGAAACTCCCTGTGTTGGAATAAACTACTATGCTAAAACTGGGTTGGCAACTATTCAATGAGAAGAACAGGCCAGGCAAATTTTCTTCAGCACTGGCTTCATGTCCAAGGATACATCTGTTTCTTTTCTCCTTCAAAGCCTATAACATTTCAATCCTTATTTTAACCTGTGAAGAATTCAAGTAAATCAAGCTCAGCATGTCTCAGGACTGTAAAAGCTTTCTGGTCATTTGAACAGTAAGTCTCCCTACCTTGTCCCTGCTCCAGTAGTATCAGCAGCAAAGGAAAGCAGTCAGGACAGCAGGGAAGTACTAAAAATACCTTTCATTATATTTTTTATCACTCCATCAACCTGCCACTAAATTCTGAAACAAGGGGATGCAGTTCTATTTAAGGGTACTTGATAGATATTTCATCTACAGATCTCCCCTGCTTGCTCTCTGAACCTATGTAAACACTGTGGTAAGGAGTTCAAGGGTTTTAAAAAATTCTAAGTAAAACTTGACACAGCTGTCAAATGGGACATAGGATACAAAGTACTGTGGTATTTATGTGGTTATTTATGAAAAGCAAACATAGGAAAGCCAAAGGCATTGGTGGATGCTTTGAAAAGGGAATGCATGGGCCCATGTCTCAGCCCCTTTGGCAGGAAGAAACTAATTAGTGACACAGGGCAGCGCTTCGAGTGGTTAAATGTCCTGCAAACATTTAGGCTCCAGCTCAGTTGCAGTGAGATTCCTTGCATGCAAAGGCAGTGTGTAAACGTTTGAAGAATGCCCCTTTGCTAACAGTAAGAGAACCGGGTATTTGTTATTACCTTTGACAACCCGGGAACTCTCAAAGAGATGCTACATTCCTATTCACAGAGGTATTCCGCAGAATTTGGATCCCACAGCACGGTAGACAGTTTCAAAGGAAGAAGATCAAGGGAACAGACCTGTTAATGAAATGCTAGAATTCACATCTTTTGCTCTTCCACTTCAGAACCTGTCACCTGAGCCTCTTTCAGCCTCAAAAGCCTCTGACAATACTTAGTTCTGTTTCAGAAACTCAGAACCCTGGAAATGCATACAGTTTCCAAATACTGTCCTAAAAAAATATTCTGCAGCTTTTTTCCCTCTAGTCATAATGATGGAGCAAGAAGAAAAGAAATTTAAAAGGGATCGTTTGGGAGTTTTCTAAGTACATTCCCTCGTTTAGGATTGGAAGATAACAACTTTTGCTTTGCTGCAGAGCAATTATACAAATACTTCTATTTACCTAGAATCTTTTATCCTGAGAGATCCAAGGGGTATTTATGAAACATAGGCCAGAATTTTTAGCTCAGGAATGTGTGTAACTGCAAACAAACACTTTCAGGGCTTGCTCAATTTAAACATTTGCACGTAAGAGCATCCAGCTACGTGTTCCATTTCATCTCCTTTTAAACAAACAAACAAGAAAACATCCTATCATCTCCTTTTAAACAAACAAACAAGAAAACATCCTATCTGCAAAACTGATTTGTAGAAATAAAATTCATGTGTATTTGGGAAAACAATGAAAAAAAATTACACTACGAAAAACTCACTCTGCTAAAATTACAAATTCAAGTGCTGTCCTGTTTCAGGTTCCATAATAACTATATTTAATTATACCTATGCATACCAATTTACCTTCACTTTCTCTGAAATAGTTTTATTGCTGCGGTACAAGAGTATCTCCCAGGCAACTCACCTGGGGGAGTGGTGACAACTGCTGTTTAATCAGTACAGCAATTAACTTTAGTTCTGCTTAATGGCTGAACATTCAACCGATGGTATGGACTGGAGTGATGTTTAACTCCAGGGATGCAGCAAAGGCAAAAGTTTAAATCACAATCTTGTTTCAGGAGAAGAAAGTCTGATGAAGGTTAAATAAAACAGAAACATTAAATAAAAGAAGTATCAGATACTAACAAAATTGCAGGCAGGCTTATTTACAAGTTTTTTTGTTTTGTTTTTAAATAAGTGTGGTCCTGTTGGCCAAACACAGTAACACAATTCCCAAAGTGAACTTCCTAAGGGAGGGCTGAGGGCGGGAGGGGGAAGGAATCTTCCTCCCACTGCAAAACAGTTTTACATCCGATGGCTGAAAAGAGCTTTCTGCAGCCATTCTGCTCCAGAGAGCTTGGGGCACAACCAGGAAAACCCTTCCAAATGCTTCCAGATGCACCGTGAATAACTAAAGCGAAAAACCCACCAAGCCTTCTACCCGATTCGTGAGCAACCCAATCTCCCGGAGAGGTCAAGAACTGGCTGTGGGCTGGGGAATGCAGTTCTCCAACCCTTCTGGGAAGTGTTAGGACTTCTTATCCAAGCTGTGAATCACAATGTAACTGGCTGATGAGGTGGGGAAGGGCAATACCGCTCGAAAAGCCTTATGGCCCTTGTTAAACTCTGCAAAAGAAAGGTAGAGAGCCAAGCCAGGCATTTAACATCCGGCAGTGGACATGAGTTTGACTGAAATTCTGATTTGGGGCTCGATAGCTTTGCCAGGGATCCAAATCAGGCCTTTTAAGTGTGATGAGAATCCAAGCTGTACTGCCTCATTCTTACATTTTCTTGAATAACACTTGACTAATTGCTGTCCTACAATTAGAAGTTAAATCAGACCCTCTTTCTTAACTAGACTACATTGTAATTGATATTATCATTTGCATGAAAAATACCTAGATAAAGGATGTATTCATTCTAACAAAAGCTAGGGAGCTCTTAATAGTCACAAAATAGTATTGGAGTTGACTCTCAAGTGAACTGTTTTTATCTATTCTGTGATAGCTGGTGTTATCTGATCTTTTGAATATCTTTTTTGATCCATCTTTTATTTGATCTTTTGAATACTTTTTGCAACAAAGTAATGCTAAACCTCTACTATTCAGAGGACAGGGCAGAAGATACAATTCAATTTACTTTAAGTGGACATAATTCACTAATTTTTAGAAGCATATGAATAGGTGTCCATGCTATGTCTGTGCCATATATAAAGTTCATTAACTTTACCACCTTTCTTTTGTGTGATTTTTCAAGCCTTTCTTCTGAATGAAAACTGAGGATTAAACCAATTTATATCCTCTGAAAACAAATGCACTCAAGTCCAAAACAGATCTTAAAGTGCCTGCTGCATGTAAAAGGCATGTAAATCACCAGTATATTTGAGGGGGTGGGGGGGAAAGTTGGTGCTTTAGTAATGGGCCTGTACCATTCTTTTCTTTCCAGTCAAAAATACCTTGTGAAAACACTGTGCTGCTAAAAAACAAATAAATCTGATTATATGATATCAGCTGTCTTAGGGCCATGTTCAAAAGAACAGAAGAAGCCTTCCCAAGTGCCACAGAATAAATCCAAGAATATATAATCAGTGGGGCTGCTTTAATGCAAAGCTTCACATACAGACACACACACTGCTCTTCTACTACGCCACCACCCACACATTGTGCTCTTCCGAAGTATGTGCTCACCATTAAACAGACAGCTTTCCTCTTTCCTAATCTGCTTTGACTTCTCAGAGTGGATCTGGCCACACATGAAGTCTCTCTGACCCATCAGTTTACATTCAGCCCTTCGCTTACACCTCTTCCATCCAGGACAGCGCTTGCAGGATGCAACCACATGTAATATAAATACAGGGGTAGGAGAGCCAGCCAGTGCTCCTTCTGGAGAGAGACTCTTCTCCATAGAGGCTGTGGATGTTGCCCTTTAACCACTCTGTCCTTCTGCCACCAGATCATCCAAAGAGAAAGCTGGGTCCCATCTCTGCCGTTCCTACAGGCAATCCCAGGGCTGAAACCTTGCTGGCGAGGGCTGCTGCTGCAGAAAACCATCTCAACTCGAAGCTCTTCAGAGAGGGCAGGGTGTAGTTACACCAATCAAGAAGTTCAAGGCAGAGGGGGGGGGAAACATGTTCCAGCTTTCAGTATAAACACAAGGAGCTCTACTCAGCCAAGCTGAAGTTTTTTTGTCTCCTTTGTAAAGCTCGTAGAGGTGTTCCACATGGCAGAACAGAACAACAGGGTTGTTTAGCACCCCGGGCAAAGAGCAAATGTTTATTAACTGAGAGAAAATATTCCTGCTCAGACATGGCCTGGCACGTACAGCTCTGATGAAAAGTCTCTCCAGCCATCTACATTAACTGGACTAAGCTCTTCCTTAAGAAAGAAGCATCTGCTCCACATTTTCATCATTGCTTTTACTCTCTTTTTTTCTTTCTTTTTTTTAAAAATAATATACAAGTTTTTCCATTTTAGCTTTAATTAAGCCATCATTTCTACCTGTAGTAATTTTCTAGGTACATCATGGATTCAAAATAAAAAGGGTCTGTTCAAAAGTGTCCTAAAAATTTCATATGTAAACTTCCATCCCTTCTTCCATCTCTTAAGAGACTTGAAAATACACTGATTTATTTTAAATGCCTCAAGAAAACATACACGTTAAACAAATCTGAGATGAGTTTAACATCCCAAAGTTTTAGCAACGTGCAGGTAAAGTAGAATGGATGTCAGGTGTCTATGTGCAAAAGGAGCAGAGATTTCAGGAGCAGAATCTGTTGCAGAAACATTTCATCTTAAAACTGAGTACAGAAAATGTGAAAAAAATCTCCTAAAATGAACAGACAAAGTTGCATTTTCCCTTGGTATCAGAGCCACAGCACACACACACTGTTTCACAGTGAAAATACTCTAAATTTCTTTCCCAAGTATATCCCTTATTTGTACTTCCTGTCTACAGATTGCAGTGTCCCTCCCACATGGGCTAAGTGCCACCACTGAATTTGGATGAGTAATGACCAGCTGGGCTGAAACATCTCCAGTAAAATATTCTTCCACCGCAAAGTATGAAACCTTTTTTGTTTTCTGGCTTTTAGTTCAGACTACAAAGGCTACAGAAAGCATCCTATGTCTAAGCCAAAGGTTTGATCTATGGAAAGTTCAAGCTTGCTTGGTAATGCACACTATCACCTGGAAGGGACTAAATCATGGAAACAGGGTGACATGAGGAACAACAAACCTTCAAAAAAACCCCAGCTGAAATACAAAACACGATAAATTGCCTGTACAAAAGAGGAATCAGCATTCCTCTCAGTAACACTCTAGGTCCTAATTACATATAATGATCTTGCCAGGTAGCAAGTTACCCATCAGATCTGCCACCTCAGCACAAGAGGACAGATGCTTCTACCACAACATGCACATTTTTCTGAGAATTGTAGAAAAAGCCAGTAAGTATCCCAGGCAACTTAAAGTCTCTGTCCCAACTTCATTTCTCCCTTTCAAAAAAGATAGGTTATAGCAGTTTTCTTCACAGGCAGTCTTAGAGGGAGTCTGTGACCCCAGGGCAGCCATTCTGAAAACCCTGAAGATAACTCCCAGATAGAGAAGCAGTGTTACTGTGAGATATGTCTAACAAAACCCCTGTTCCACACCAAATGCCCAAATTCCACACCAAATTTTAAAATCCAAACACCAAAAAGACCCTCCTCTCCAAAACACCTTGCTCTCCCAAATAATGAGGGATGAGACAACAAAAGCAGAACATGCATCTTTCCTCCCCAAGCCAGGGTCTAAGCAATGCACCTCTGAGTGTCCTCCATGGAATGGATTCCATGGACTGCAGCGTTGGCCAAGGGTGTTTAACTGTATGCAGGCAAGCACTGATCTGAAAGGTGGGAAGGGACCCAGAAATCTCTCCCTAAAGACAAATGCATGGAATTCAACCATCTTATCTATAAGAACTTGGAGACTTCCCAATAACAGGTTAGGACAGCCTTGACATATCTGATGCTTCAGCAAGAGCCCTGTGGGAATGACTCACACCAGCCTGTGCAGCTGGCAAGCATCCAGCTTCCAGAAGATCAGGAGAGTCCCAAGAACTCAGTGGGGCAGTAAGGAACGATTAACAACTTCAAAATTAGAGCAATTTCCCATTTTACAAGGGTGGGAGAGAAGACCTATAAAGGTCAAGCAGCCAAAAAACATTTGTAACTGTCCTGTACTCCAGTTGTAACCTTCTGCCTCTCTCCTGGAAGAAGTGAAGCACCTTAAATCCTATACTTATGGGATGCATGGAATCTTACATGCTTTCCAAACCGCTAGCAAACACAGCTCCGTGCATCAGTGAGATTAGCAAATGACTTTTCTACCAAACAAAGGCTGCAAACATGAGTCATGACAGGATCAAGAAGTTCCTCCATGCTCCACTTCCCAGAAATTTTTATAAAAGCGGGCTCTCTACAATATCCCTTGCCCAATCTCCATTCAGCTCTGAGATTCTACTACCTATAGAATAATTTCTGGTATTAAACTGCTTTAGTGGGGTGGGGGTGTGTGTGTTTTTTGTATCACTGCATGTTTGTATCACTGCAAGTTTGAAAGTTGATTAATCAACCTTCTCAAATTTTGCCTTAGGGAAACAGTTGTCCTCTCTCATTATTTATTGATTTTTTTTTAACAGACCCAGATTTTGATTTTAGGCAGTCCCTAACCAATTCGACATACCTTCTCTTTCTGAAGGTGAAAAGTAAAGATACCTTTCAGCTGAAAAGCAGTAAGATCTACCTTCACATTAGTGACTCCTCCCTCAGTTCTCCACTCTGTTTGCACAGCAGGATCAAATCAGGCTAACAGGTTGCACTAGGGTCGCTACCAACCTTATCTTCAGCTAGTAATCCCACATATCTTTAAGAGGCAGGAACAACTTTGGAGAGTGTAATTGTGAACAGTCCATGAGCTTAAGTGAGTGAGGTCTGGCGTGGGCCTTTCAATTCATTGCACTTATACCTGGGAGGTACAGAAAAACATCTCTTTTTCTCACCTCCTTGGAGTTCTTAAGTGAATTTCAACAGAGATGTAACTGCACAAGATGCATCTGCTTTCCCTCCAATAAGTGGTAGGGCTATAATCAACATTTTATATGCCGCTTCTACTTACTTCATCTAGCAGTTCTCATTATGTTTTCAAGAAAAAAATAATAAAACTGGATTAAAAAAAAAAAAAGAAAAAAAAAAAGTAAAGGCTGTGATTTTTTTCCCCCCTCACACAAATATCTACAGACTTCTTGGATGTTCTCATAATTTTCTGGCCTTGTCTTTAAAGACACTAATATGCTTAAATACTTGGGAATTAGGTTTCAATTACCAAAATCCCCCAGAGGTGTTTTTACTTTTTCTTCTTCATTATGCAAAGAACATGAAGAAAGACCAAGTTTTTTATGAGACCACCCACAAAGCCTTCAAATATGCTGACTCTTAAACACAAATTTGGAAATGAGAACCTAGTCTTTGTGAATGTATTTTAATGTTAAAAAAATTTAAAAAGAAAATATGAAAGACGTCCTTTCACTCTGACAGAGCAATCACACGACAAGAATGAAAATAATGTGACTTCCCAGTTTCCCCAAAACACCATCCCATTTAATTTCATCACTTATAAGGGTGCAGGGCAGATTTAACTATTGCTGCTGCCCTCTTTCTTAAAAAATTTTGATTTGGCACCTTCACTTTCATCCTGTTCTCCAGGCAGAAACAACACTAGCCATCACCCATTACACCTCCCTGGTGTTGGAAAGACTGAGCTGGTTACCAGAATAATAATGCAAAAATCAACAGGTGTAGACCCATAAGAGGCAGTTAATGCAATTATTAATAAATACAGCAATTTAGTGAAACCATCCACTTACTTTGTTTACGCTCTAGAAATTTTTGGCCTCCTTGGAAATTATCTTTCATCCTCTGGGAATGGAGTCTCATGGTTGGCTTCAAAGATGCTGGCACAAAGACCTTTTGTTTAATTGCCCTCTTTTGAAGCAGAACATTAAGTCAGGTTAGACTGAGTATGAAAGGGAGAACCATATTGGAGTTGATGGGAATGAAAGACAGTAGTACAAACCATTATCTACCCCTTCTCCTCAGCTCTAATGGCATTAAGGGAAGCATACTTTCCCATCCAGACTCTGCAAAATGCTCCAGCAAGAAAAGGGAAAAACAAAAATGTTTTGGATGGAAAAACCACTATACTTCCCTGAGAAAATTTTATTTAATTTTATTTTTTAACATACAACAATATCCACAGACTGTGTATCTAAAGCTGTCAGTCTCAGAAATACTGGTGCTGGAATAGCTCCACTTGTCAGAAAATATCTGATACTAAGTAAGACTAAGGCTGCCTGATAAAAACTCCATTGGTAATGTTTTTAAAGAATCAGGGTTTTTATGCAGCAGATGTATGAAAATAAGAATAGACATATATATATATATCCATGGATACATGTAAGTAAATACATACAGAAATGCACCACTAACCACACCTTTGTGGACACTAAGGGTTGGTTTGCCCCCAGGACACAGGACTTTTCCAGCATGTTACAATTTAGTATTTGCCTTTGTCAAAAAGTAACTGCCAAAGTGAATAGCTTCAACTGTTTTCATTTGCTGATACAAGTTGTTATGCAAACAAAAGAGAACAACTACTCGGAACACATGGACATGCAGTGAACTGCTTTACTCTTCACAAGGAAAACTTCACAGGGGGAAGAAGAATGGTCTTTTCTCCTTTTCCTGTAACAGCAAAATTTTCTGCTCTTTTTACCGACATTTAGGGCATTGCTTACTTAAAGCTTCCGGAATCTAAATAAAACCACTGCATTGGCTTTATCCAGTTAAGTAAGCAATCACAGATGCTACAAGCAATAAACCCCTTGAGTGCAAGGAGGTGAGTTGCTTAGTCAGGTCTGTTGACTGTTCTGAAACTCCTCCTTAAAAACACTGGTGGCTGGATTTTTATTTAGCGTTTGAAGTATTATTTTCCTTTCCTTTGTAAAGTCTTCACCTCAAGTTAGTTATAGCACACTGGGATCTGATGAGATGAGGGGAAAAACCCCGTCTTTTACTTTTGGCCCTGGGAAGTGTCATTCCTATGCAGAAGTTAAACTGTGGTCCTAAAACGGATGTGCAGCCTGGATTTAGAGAGTTGATAATGAGTCATTACACGTAACATACAGAGAAACACAGAGGCCATGTGGATCCAGACCACTGCGTGCATGTAAGACAAATGCTGTCTTGGCCAAATACAGAAATGCACACTCTTCCCTGCCACGGCAGACAGGGAATTCTCTAGGCAGGCATAGATCCATACCGTACTGTAAATTATGGCCTGTTCTAAATGAAAAATGCTGATTTGGGGATTGTTCACTTTGTTATAATTTTCCAAGAGTAATATCCTGCAGGGAACAGCCAAGTTAATACAATGTTTCCACTCAAAAATTGGCAGTGTGAGCACAGCCGATGGGGTGTATTTAATGAGACTTTGCCTGCTGATAAAATGTTATTGCAGAATGTGCAGGCTAAGGAGAGCCTCATATTTTCCATCCCGGAAGAAATGTTAGCCTAGCAAAACCCAGTAACTAGCAATAGTTCTCTGGACGTGTAACACGATGTACAGTCTTACTCTGTTTCAGACATGTTCTGTAATTCATAAGATCTTTCAGCCATCAGAAGCATACAGATGTCCTTTTGTCTGGCTTATTCTCAAAGGGAGAGGCTTGGGATCTGCCACGGATACAACTCATACCCGTTATTGTCACACTTGGCTCTGATGTGCCACACAAAGGTTCATCTGCTACATCTGAACCTGGGTATAATTTACAGAGCTAATCACCTCCAACACAAGTATCTGCTCATCTTTCCTGAATCTACTCAGTATTTTCTCCAAATTTCCCATTTTTGGCACAGAGAGTGAATAATTTGCAGTGAAATACGAAACTACAGTAATGTACAAAACAAAATCTGGGATTGAGCAACTGAACTGAAAAAAATCCAAAGTGTCAAAAAGCCCCCGCTGCTCTGTTGTGAGCATGGCATGAAGGTAACAGATGTGTGCAGCCCTGAAACCATCCTCTCTGCTCCTCTCCCTGCCCTATGCCTACAGTGCTCAGCACTCCTTTTGCATCCATCAGCTTACATAAAGCTCACAAGCTGCTGAAGTCTGAAACTCATGGAAACGTAGCACGGGGAAAACTCCATTTCACGCTACATCTCCATGATCAGCATCATGCACAGATTGAAGTTTCAACTTCTGCATCCGTCGCCAGATGACAGATCAGTGCCTGAACACTGGGGGCTCAAAAGAAGAAGCCAAGGACCACAAGAGCCCCTTGGGCTGGACGTGGGAGGTTGCACAAATCCACACCAACAAATGTTACAGGTCTCCTCCAGGGAACTTGGGGGAGTACTGAACAAGATGCACATCGCATGGAGTAATAGTTTTGCCCTAATCTGTACAATATAATTTTGCAGCATAACTGTTTTACATCCAGTATCGTGCAGAGGAGGAAAGAAACCCCCCAGCACTGCCTTGAGATCACAGGCCAAGTGCTTGCTAGAGCTACTAACAAACACGTGCGTGAGTGTCAGCCTGTGCGTGTAACTCCACAGCTCTTTTCTCCGCCCCCGTACACAGCACAGGGAATCTGCTAATGCTTAAATGGTGGGGAAGGTCAAAGATTTATTGTGGGAAAGCCAACAGTAATTTTGCTGCCTCTCTAGAATACTGTGAACAGCCAAATAGCACAGCTTAAGTAGAAAAATGAGGTTACACTTTAATGTCAGACTTTAAAGAAACTGTAGGTTTACTGGTCATGGAATCCACTACCCAAGGATACAGCCTCACTGTATATTTCCATAAACTGAGGGCAGCAAGTTATTCCCTCATAAGCAGAGCTTCTTCTACATAACGTGACAACAAACTTTCCAAAGGTAGAACTGGAATGTCAGAAACCTCCTTGCTTACAGGCCTGCCAAAAGCCCAAAATCCCTGCCTTTCACAAGGATTTCTCCAACTTTCCTTGTGCCCCTTCACAAGAAGAGGAATGCAAACACTTTGGCAAGAGGCAGAAAGATCTCGTGGGAACACTGTGGAAAGCACTGTGCTCAATCTGGAAGCAGGATTTCCTTTAACACCATGAGGGATGAACTAAGAGGCTTTCTCCCCAAGCACCCATTTGCTTCTGATCACACACAAGACTTTGGGGAACACCTTTTGCTGCAACTGTGAAGTTTCCCAAAGAGACAGAACCAAAGCCTTAATCAATCTCTGCACGGTGGCATTTTGTAAGATGTTATCTGAACCCCCAGGCTGGTCCCAGGCTCAGTCTTCGCTTATGGGAATACATTTTTCCATGGAAGAAAGCTGGTAGTGGGAAAGACCCTCTGTGCTCAGGAGTGGCTGCATATTGCAACACCCTTGTTTGGCAGAGGAGGCTGCAGCGTCCCCGCAGCTGTCCTGGGTAGCAGCCAGGGGCTCTCGCCGAAGGTGCTTCATCCCATGTCCAAGTCTTTTATGAGTCCCAGACTTGCACAAGAGGACTGATGCCAAGTTCAGTATGTTCTTGGTTTTACCAGCTGCCTTTTTAAATTAAACTATTCTAATGCATAATGGGATGAGAAACTAAGAATAACAAGGTGCAAAAGCTTCACTTGATTTTGTTCAGATTTCTCAGCGTTTAGCTGGGGATGTTCACTCCACAGCCCAAGGCTTCAGTCAGTGCCTGTGGTTCATGCAGACTTTTCTCTGGCAGGAGAAGGAGGCTAAAAGCATTAAAGTGCCAATCGCATGTAAAAAGCATGGAGCACCTAGCCTGTCCTATGCTAAAGTAATGCTAAATGACATAAAAAGTGAGCATCTCTATGTACTTCATCCCAAAGCTTCCAGCTATTTGTTCCATTACCAAACCTCAAACCTTTTATTTTTTCAATCAGTTGCATTTTAGACCTCCATGCATTACTTTTTCATTCATTGCAGATACTCAGAAACAAGGTACTTTACGATTTTTGCTCTCTCCATCCTTAAGCACACTATGGAAAAAAGTGGGGCAACATCCAGTGTAAAGGCCTCCCCAACTTTACTTTTCAGACCTCACCACAAGTCACCTGGTGACTGGGCTCACCAATGAAAAATTTCATTGCTGTGTAGGGCCCCAGCCCTGAGGGATCTTCTCTTGCATCGTATAAATTTCTCATCCAACTGGCAACTTCTTGCCATGATGATCACAAAAGCAGATTAACAAGCATTCACCAAATTTGAGAAGAAATCCTGAGGATGCTACATGAACCAGCTGGGTTTGGATAGCACATGCCCTGTACAAACAGCTCCATCTTCACCAGTGAGGGTAATGGAGCAAACAAACCAGGCCAGTAGTTGAAACGTTAAACTAAAAATCACTGAAAAGAAAATAAAAAAATTCAATTGTTGGCCTCACAAAGTACCATCAATACATGACAGAAAGCAAGCACCTGATTTCAAAGGGGTCATTAAGCCTGAAACTATCCACTTAACAGGAATGCCAGTAGCAATACTGGTCAAGTCAATGTTTGTGCATGATTACACTTCAAATTTAAATGTGAAGCTGTTGTACATAACAGGATCTGTGGAGACTTGTTTCTCTTTCTAATGGATTTAAATTGCCAATAAAATGGAGCCCAGGACAAAGGTACAAAACAAGCTTGAAGAACAAATATGCATTTTCAAAACACCATGAAGTTATCAAGAGCATTTTGTGTTGCCTGTCCAATGCATATAATTTAAAAGAAAATATGCGATTAAAAATAAATAAAAATTGTGGGGAAAGAGCACCTTTTAAATCAGATCATAGAATGTACAGCCATCACACCGTGCTCTTCTCCACTCTTCCCAGCTATAAGATGCTTTTCCTTCCTATGGAGCTTTGTCCAAATCAGCCCTGAGAATGCTCAGCCAACTGAAAGCTTAAGGTGAGGGCAACAGGTGAGTGGTTGGGCAAAGGAATACACCTATCCCACATCAGGAGAAAATAAAGCAAACACAACATGACCAAGATTGGCATCAGGTTCTTTGGTCAAGGAGAAGTGTCCAATCCTCTTTTTCATGGCTCAGTCTGGCCAGTTTGCATCCTTGTGATACAGTAGTTAAGTGCAGAAGTTGTGCAGCACCTTTTGGAGGCTCCCCAGACATTACTGGGCTAGTTTCACCTTATAAAGGCCTTTTATCTTCAGAGGCAATGTTAGGTCTGCAAAGCAGCTCTTGTCCTAAGATTGTGCCAGTGGACCAAACTCTCTTTCAATGGAAATAAATTATGCATTCCTTAGTGCATAACTTGGTTATACTCTATGGTATCAAATGCTATAAAAAAAGAAAGCAAGAATGGAGATGTAAATACCCCACCTGCTATCCTGGCATGCTGCAAAAAGTAGTGCCACTAAAAAAACACCCAAAACCACCCACAAAACAATGACAAAAAGCAAACACTGAAACCAGAGTTCACTATGCCATGTAGGTGCCTCATAAATATCCTCTTTAAGTCTTTACCCGCAGTTGAATTTGGATTGCAGCAAAAAACCTAATTTGTATTCAGCCAAAGGATTGCTGCTAATGCTGCAGAAAAACACAGTGCAGATTAATTCTCAATATTAATGAAAGCAGAATATCCTAAAGCTGTGAACTAATAAATATGCAGTCACAGCCAATGACAGTTTGTAGACAATATATAGTTCAAAGCTTTAAAAGTTTCTCTTTTTTTTTTTTCTTCCCTGTTTTCTATTGGCCCACAACTTACAAACCCTGATAGACTTTGCGAGAAAATGCCATGGACAGATAAATTAATGGGACTTTAAGGAAGCTGTTACACAGCCCTCACCTAGAGAAGTTTTAATAGGGTGAATCATGCCTAACCCAAACACAACCTCCCAGCTTATCGAGGAGGCTCCAACCCCTGCAGATGCCAAGCTGGGGCCAAAGAGCAAAGGCACAAAGCTGGGCCAGCGCGCCAGGGCTGTGAGCTGTGCCAGGAGCCATGGGGCAGGCACAGCCTTCCCCCCAGCATGCCCAGCCAGGGCTCCCATGGGGCATCACCCACCCAGCAGCAGTCCCAGCACAGTGTTTGGCACTCCAGGATGCCCACACACTCCTTGGAAAGTCAGAGGCAACTAGTAACAGGTACATTTCCCCAAACCAGTGGATTTTGTGGCAGCTTCTGAACATGCACACACAAGCAGTTTTTAAGACCCCACCACTTACACATTGCTGTGGCTTCACTACTCTTTGTTTTACATCTAAGAAAATGAAGTCTCTTCACACCTTGTATTGCAGCACATAATTCTTGATAATGCACAATTACTTGGGGTTGAGGGTGAGGTGGGGCTTAGACCATACTAAATCTATACAACAGTGTAGACAATTATAATAAACAGATCCTGATTTTATAATCCTCTTTTGACTATCTCATGGGAAATCCATTATTCTGATCCCTATACAGTCAAGGCAAACCCACCCAAACAAAATCAGAACCAAAGCTCTCCCCAAAATCCAGAGCTTGCTAAGGATTTGATACTTGAATTTAGGTAATTTTAGCTCTCTTGGTGTATCTTTTTCTGGGGCATACTTCCAGCACGTATTCTGAGACACTAAGTCAAAATCCTCTCCTTTATCTGCAACAGATTATGATTTCCACAATTCCTTATTGCAGTTACAGTGGCCTGAAATAAATACCCAAACAACAAAAAGCAATTGGCAGACTATGGCATAGGACTTCTCTACAATGAATCATAAAGGGCAAACTTTTTTTTTTTTTTTTAAACAAGTCCTTTACACCTGACAGCCCAGACTGGGAGCAAACCTGAAAGACTTGCATCCCTGCTTTTGAACATTGCTTTTCCTGACTGTAGACCCAGATCTGCTTTCAGACCTGAGCATAGTACCTCAGCATTTCAGCAGGGCTGCAGAAGATTTACCTAAGGGTAGAATGTGACCTTATGTTTCCATATTACAGTGCTGCAGACACTTGCACTGTCCCCTCTTCATACCTGTGCATGTAAAAGTACTGTTACCTTTAGATAACAGCTGCCTGCAGCACAGGTAAATGTTTGCTATTCCTTCTTATAAATGAAAATATGCTAACAAACTTGCCTGGCTTTCAGAAGCCTCTGGTTTTAACTTAGTCCATAGCAAGCTCTCTCTTTTTAGCATATCATGTTGTATACAATCAGGAAGCACAGCAAGGGAACACATGCATTTTAAACTGGGAGTGCTAAGCATTATAATAAATCTGGTGCAATGAAATATGGAGTCCATGAAATAACTTTCTAAACCTTGGGAAGCTTCCTTTCCCTGACATCAGTCACTCACTTCCACTTCGAGCACAGGCTTTGAGTTATGGACAAAATGTCATTTTCAGGTATCAACCCTACCTACCACCACATCCTTTAGGCAAGGCCCTGAACTTCATGTACTGAAAATATGCCACTGCCTTTAATTTTAAAATTCAAAAGAGACTGTCCCCTCAATGTCTCTGCGAGTAGACGAACAAATAAATTTCCTACCTGGTTAAACTACTACGAATGGTGAACCCAGTTCCTCTGCCCCTGGGAGCTCCTTTCAGATAAACAGTCATCAGACTTCTAAGCTTTTGTGCCTCCATGTCTCCAAAAGCATTTTTAATATGCATCTCAAGCAGCTTGTTAAAAACCTGCTAGTGCTGGAAAGCATTCCCAGTGTAACATTGAGTTTATCATCAGAAGTGAGTGATTAATTAGATATCAGGCAGACAGGCTGGATTTTTGAAGGTGGATGTATATTTCTGAGATAAATCACTGCTTGCATTCCATTTTTGCTGTAGCACATTTAAAGTACTAGATACAAACAACAAAATATGTAATTAAAAATTCTGCTTTTGACCACAAACTGACTCCTTTTTGTTGTCTCTGGCAAATTATCATACATGTTACATGTCTGAACACCTTCACTACACACCTATTCATTTAGTACAGTACTGAGAACATGCATGAAATGCCTTTTATGGACTGGACTCCCTTGGCAAATTTGTACCAGAACTAAATTGAGTTTCTGAAGAAACTTCTTAGGGATCCTCTCAATGAGTTTTTCTTATTGTCTGGGCAGCACCACAAAGGGGCTGTTTCCAGTCCCAGGATACAGTCACTACTGCTGCCTTTAACTCAGTGAACTTCCAAGTGCTTTTGGCACCTGTTCAAACAAAACATACTGAGGCAGTAGGATGGTTATCAAATATAAACCTGCTCCACCATCCTAAAATAAGAGTGACAGTAAAGATAGTTACCAAGAGAGAGAATCCATGATCAGAATGGGGATTACAGAGAAGGAATATCATCTTAAGTGCTGTGGGTTATTCTAAAGTGAAGGTGTAAAAGGTAGAGGTTCAGAAATCATCCAGAACTGATCTTTCAATGTTTGTGCCTACATGACCCAGGCTAGGAGGGGAAAGCTGCCTTAAAACCCAGCATGGCTTTCATGCAAAAAGCGAATTTTCAGAGGCATTTTAATGACAACCTATACCTTCACCATGGCTTGGGTTCAGCCCTGAACATCCAGCTATAGCAGGGTCTTCTTACACCTCAGTGTCTTAAAAGGAGAACTCACATAGGTTTACACTACTAGGTTCAGACTAGCTTAAAATCTTTCTTAGTCTTTCCTTGGTCTCTTGCCTCCTCTTAAACAATTACATTTTATAGTACACAAACTTTTACAATGTACCACTCTAACATTTAATAGACAACAAAACATATTTATATACATACCCCTCAACACAGATTCCTTGTTATATCAAATACAGGTGGTGCACAAATGTAATATGAAACCTTGTCCAAAACTCAAAACTATCCATAAATCAAAACTTCTAATACTTCCAGTTACTCATGACTTCCCTTTCAATCATTTTCAGTGGCTCATTGTAGAGACATGCCAGGTATCTGCCCTCACCAGTCACACCCTACAAAAGTGTCACCACTGGAACTTCTCAAAACCATCACTCCCTTTCACAATGCAATTTTTGTCACCTGTAAAACAAGACGCTTGAACCTGTACAAATTCTAGCCCTACACAGAACTCAGCTGATTTCAAAGAGATTGCACATCGACTTGAAATAACACATCTGTCAAAAAGCTTGCTGAATTAGACCTATTGCTATTTATTTCCATTAAGAACTTTTCTCAACTCCTGAACAAATTCATTATCTCCTTTCACTGTAGCATTCACCAAGTGTTAAGTTCCTACTCTCACTTTAGCTACATGCACTTTAAAAATCTGTCTAATGTACTTTTATAAGCACTACATAGATGGGAGCTGCTTCAGGACCGGGTGGCATAGCAGTTGCTGTGGTAACACCATTTTTTCTTAAATGATAAAGCAAGAGTGCCAGAGGCCCCTATATACTAAGAATTACATATGAACATATCATCACAGGCCTACAGTAAATAGTTCTCAGGAAAAGAGAGAGAGAGGTGTACGCTACACACACACGCACACACGTTTCTTTGCAAGAGCGCCCATGTAAAAATTTTGGCTTCAACACATCCAGTGTGTGTAAGTGAAATGCCACTCAACTCCATCAAGTTCCTTCCAGCAAGTTTAGTGATATCTCATTTTTGCTAATCCATGAGACCACCTCTTTGGCTGGCAGAAAATCAATCAATCAAAGCCACAGCGCTTTACACAGCCTAAAGAATTCACCCAAATTAATCACATCCAAAAATGTATCTAGTAACAATCTTTTCAGAAAAAAAAGTGGAAGGACAATTACCAGAATATCTACTTACTAGACTTACTTGCCTTACCCAGGCATAAGACTCAATGCAAGTTAAAACACTGATACCATAAAATCTTGGGATGTGATTATTATCTTACCTTCTGTTTTGGGAGAATTATTTTTTGGCACAGTGTTCATATAACACAGTGTGGTATTGCATATCAGTTTTTCCCTTTAAACTGGATGAGAAGAATTTTCTTAGGCAAATAAAGTAATAAAAAAACACCTAAACCTGCAGTGGCAGGCAAAATATCTACAGACTTCAAAGGGATATGATGCCTGCAGTTTGCTGGATTGAGCCTGAAGAGAAAATGCATGTCCCTGCTGCAGTGTTAATGTAACTGAGAAGCAAGAGTTCCAGATTATTATTCTCTCTCCTCCAGCTCCCCATAATTTTACCTTTTCCAGAAGCTTCCATGCAATGTTTGTTTTTCAAAGTTGCATGTTTTGAAGCTGGGGAGCCAAATAATTTTGAGACCCTCCTTGAATTCCACTTTACCACTCACTGTCAAATACATCAGGAAGGTGGAGATGGAGCAAGCAAGTTTATCAATGGGCCATTCAAGATCATTAACTTAAGGACTATATTTTTCTGGGTAAAACACTCCTGAAGCTGTACAGGTGGAGACTGGAGAATATATTCCCCCAAGATACTATCCTACCTCTACCATCACCCCCTAAATAAAATAAAGCAAATAAATGCGGGCAAGCAGTAACTCTAGGAGTACACACCTTGTGTCTATTTAGCACATTTCTGTTCCCCTCCTTCCCAGAGTATAAAAATGAAACTCCAGGCAGGTGAACCAGCTCCTCCTTTCTATCCCATGCTGCAGAGGTGGAAAGTCCAGAGTTTAAAAATGGAACTCCACATATAGGCAGGTAAATCAGCTCCTTCTTTCTATCCCGTGCCGCAGAGGTGGAAAGTCCATGTTCAACTCTTCATTAAGCTTTGTATTAGCAATGCTTACGCATTGGATATGTTGAATATCACCAACAAAATATCAGAGCTGGAGCAATTCACTGCTTGACTAAACTAATGACATATTTTCCTGCTGTCCTCACTACATTATCAGTGCAGTATTAACAGTGATGTTGCTTAATGCACTGTTAAATACCCTGTGCTCTTTATTTTCTTGCAAAAGAACTTCCTTCTCTTCCCACTTTGGATTAAAGCCCATTTTGCACCACACTACAGCCAATAATTTATCTGACCAATCATGTGGAAGGGATGGGGGAATAAAAAGGAGATAGGAAGGCAGTAGCTGTGAAAACAATTTGAAAGGACTATACATTGACACAGCTTGTAAGTTACAGACAAAATTGAAGCACTTCTGTGCTTCTTTTCTTATGTGGAGTATTAATGCCTATGAAAGTAATTAAGCCTTTTTAACGTTCATGTTCTAGTAATTGTAATGCCAAAAAACTCACTGTGAAAGCTAACAACAGAACAGAAATACAGTAAACTTAATCTGTTTTTTAATTTTCATACAAATCCTGCACTGACATTGCCTATTTCTGCTGACCTAGTGAGCAACTGGCAGAGGTAATGAAAAAGTGCCAGTCCTCCACACACAAGAACTTCAGATGTAAACCCACCTCAGCCCAAGCCAGGTAAGGGACTTCTGGGCAGCTACAGCAATTGTGGACCTGAGTCATTAATTCTTAGCTGACAGTATTGTTTATTATTTATTATTAGAGCTATTACATCTTCAGAGTGAATTTTATGAAATTACATAAACACCATTGATGGTAGCGATTTATTCCAGGACCTGAAGACGCTCACTGGCAATCTAACGATGGATGGAATTATTGTTGACAATTTTACAAAAGCTTTTATCAGAGTTTATGGGCCATTAAGCCCAACAGGGCGATTACCAGTAAGATATCATCTCTCTCAGTGTTGGCCCACAACAATCCATTTTCTAATCCTCTCTATTATAATCAATCTGTTTACTTAGAAGTCACATGTTTGCTGTTTCTGAAATGATCTGAGTCTTTGAAACTGTATTTTAGTCCACAGATAGGATCCAATAGGTACCATACTAAACAGGATAAAATAGCCCTTCTTTAAAATTCCAACAATCAATTCAGATTTTCTCTTCATAGGTTGAAATACAAAACACAGGTGTTAGCATACTTGTATTAAATTACATAATACAGGCAATACAATAAAAAAGGTAATATTTCTCTCCAGAACATCAAACGATTCAGTTCTTGACCCGAGTTTCTTCCTGACACCTTTCCATGCCCTATGCTATAAAGAATTAATTTGGCTTGTAGTAACTAATGACCAGACAGAAAAGAAACAGAGAAGGTGTTAATTAGCTATTTTTACTCTTAATTCACTGAATAACACACACTCGTTGATGCAAACCAGACTGCTGCTGTTCAAAACAATATGACCCTCGTTTAGAAAAAGGGTCTGTTCTTCCTTTTTTGCACATGCTACATCTTTCATGTGTCAGCGAGAAATATCCACACATACTGATTGGAGCATCTTACACACTGCTGAACATAAACTTCCTTGGTGCTGGATTTGTACATCTACCATAGACAACTGTGATAAACTGATGCTGCCTAGGGGATCTGCCTCATTAACGAGGGAGAGAACAAGAGCAGATCTGAAATAATAAAATCATTAACAAGAGCACCTTGAAGAGCTTATTAGGTAGGAAACAGACTGACAATACCATTGTTCAACACTTAATTACTTCTTGAAGACCAGATGGAAGTAAGAGAGCATTTCAGCAGTCATCCTTTCAAATTAAAAACAAAAAGACAAATATCAAACTGATCCATTAACTGGGCATGTATCCTAAAACAGATGTTTTAAGAAATAATGAGATCCTACCAGATAAATGAAGATGCTCAAGTTTTGACTTTGCCTCTTACTGCAGACTCCCTCACTGCAAGAGGTCAAATTAGGAACAAATTACCTTTACACCAAATTAAAAATGCGGCAACTCATTTATCTTTACAAGCAGGTGGAAGCTGAACACAAAACATACATTTGTCTTGCATGCATTCCCTTCCAGATCTGCAGTGAAATACTTGTCGCTGTTACTACTCTCAAAGACTGAACTTCTGCTGTTAATTTTGGCACAATGGCACCAGTATTTACCCAGCTGTTACAAGCATGGCAGTAAAGGCAAAGTGTGGAGCTGATACCACCTTGCAAGCTCCTCAGTCTGCTGCACAGACACCAGCTCAATCCTCACGTTGACCTTCCCCTACTACATGAGTGAAACTTCGCATAAAAGCCTGCGCCGTGTCCCCAACATGTTTGGGTACACAAGGACCAGCTTGAAGGGGCTCTTTTCATTAGAAAGCCAAACACCAAATGGCCAATTTGTACAGGCAATCAGTGCCCCGCTACCCATTGTGTGTCACTAAGGACAGTCTCAGCATTCTGATACCAGTCAAAATTCAAATATGGAACCTGAGGTGGAAAAAATTCTCTTACTGGGCATAATTCAACTTCTGTTCACATCACCAGAGGTCCCCATTAGGAAAGACCTGGATCAGTACCTGAGGGAGAGGAGACGTGACTGTTACCACTGGTTTTCTGACAGCTTGGTTTCTAAGAATGTTTTCAGAGCCAGGGGGAAAGGGAGAGAAGTCAAAGTCATACTTCCACCATTTCCCAACTCTCCTGAAATGCCAAGGGCCCCAGGTCTACACATTGCTCTGCGGTGCAAAACCCACGTTCATGTGCAAATCTACCAGCTTCAATTACGGTCCAGCTGTGACAAATCAGCTTCCAGAGTCAGGGCTTTGCCAACTAACAATTCTGCTTCCAAAAAAATTGGTTTGTTTTGTTCTGGTTTAATCGGTTTTTCACTTGGGGTTTTCTGTTTGTTTTTAATGGGAAAGAAAAAAAAAAAAAAAAAAAAAAAAAAAAGGCACGTACTTGGTGCTGAACTAGTCTGAAGAGCAGTAAAACAAATTGAACAAATTGAATCCTATTCAAGAATTGAGTCAAAATTCCATTCATGAGAAATAGGTTGCAATAAAAATGGAGGAGAAAAACCACTCCACTCCTGTAACTTAGATTTTCACTAAAAGCCTTTACTATTCAGCAGTTTCCAAAACATCATGCCAACCAGTCACTCAGACTTCAGGACAGCTCCTCCACATTTTTGTGGGGGAAAGTTTCCTTGTCTTCATGTTCCCAGCAGATGATCTGTGAACCTTCAGATTTAACACATGAGAAGCAAATTTGACAGTCGTATCTGCTCATATCACAGCTGTCTCTTCCCAATGATTAAAGGAAATGAAGAACTTTTTATTTTTCTCGCAAGTTCTAAAGTTTGTGCAAACTTCACCACCAATGCCTTCAGTTGGGAGAACCACAACTTCCACTCTTAGAAGAAATAGTGATCACATATGGAAAATGGCATTTTTATGTGGCACTGAAGATCTGATATCTTCATTATTATGGAAGTCTTTTTTATCAAATAGGTATCCCTTGTCTCTAATGTACTTTTCATGCTATATTAACTAAAAATGTTGCAAAGAAGCATGATAGCAAAATTTTCTCCTGAACAGAGCAGATGATCACTCGGCCAGTAAGCCCTAAATCTTATCTATTCTCCATATCCCCTTCAACCTGAGCTATTTATTGCTTTTGACAGCCCAGGGTGTATTTTATTAAATTAACATTGCTTTGGCCATAGTACAAACAGATATGACAGAATAGTAAAGTGACCATACATTTTTTTAAAATACTATTTTCACAACACAAAAACCACCTGGGATTTTTCAGTTTGATAATACAGCTACCCGAAATTCAGCAAAACTACAAAATAGCATCAGGAAATAAAGAACAAGAAGACTTTTTCTTCCTTGTCTTCTACATTGAATTGCAATGCTCTCATTCCAAGTCCAAACCCAAGAGCAGAAAGTTGTGGGTGATCCATGAAGCACATCCCCTTTCAAAACACCAGGGTCAGCATGTAATCCATGAACATGTCTGAGAAAAGCAGTGTTCTGCACCTCTGGTTATACACATCCATGGGAGCTGATGGCCAAGTAAGACATGAAGGAAAGCCAAGACTGCAGCAACTGTGAATATTTGGGAAGCACCTGCTTGAGAATTGCCCACTACAATTACAGAAAATGGAGGTGCCCTTGGCCAGGTGGCTTCTTTTTCTTGACAGGTATCTGTTTGTAGAAAATTCACATGAAAATATAAGTGTAGAAGATACAGCACAATGCCACCTGTGCAAAACAAATGTGCACCTCATTTTAATGTGAGCTCTGGTTAAGTGGCTTGTGTTGAAATGCTACCTAGCATTCCAAGTGTAAACCAGCTTAATCATATCTATTGAAAACCACATAATAAATAACATGAAATATGCAGCATGCCATCCTAATTGCAGAGGTTGTCTCACTTACTAGAAGTCATTTATTTATTCAAATGACTTGAGCTACGTGATTCAATCTGAATCATGGGAACTAGTTACTGATTTGTGCAAACAGCCTCTTACTTCTTTGCTGAAGGCATTGTTGAAATAACTGATCCAACTGCTAAAACAAGCTTCTTCCTTGAACCCTGCCTCCTGCTTTAGTCTTACCTCCTGAGTGAACCTCAGAAAACATAATTGTTCTACAAAAAAACTGTGAACTTAATTTAGAAAAATTAATTCCAATGTAATGAATTAATAATGCAATGGAAAAATTGGCATTTTCAAGATCAAATAATTGTTTAGTGATAGGGAACAGCACATGCAGCCATAACTTCACTTTGCAGAACTGAAGTACACAGTTCTCAAGAAGAAATATCCACTGCCTCAGCTGTGAATCAAACTCAACTTTCAGAATTGCACATATGTCTCAGATCTTAATGTGGGAAGGGGAACGAATACATATCCCCAGACAGAAGAAGCTATAATATATTTTTTTGGTTGGTTGGTTGGGTTTAGAGTGTTGGTTTTTTTTTTTAAGTTAGGCCTTGCGACCGCGAAAATTGCCATCATAACTATGCTGCACCTACATAGAAAGCATAACTTAGGAAACAGTTCAGACTTAACATCTGCTTACACCCAACCTTGATTTGCAGCTACTGTCTCACACTGCTGTTATTTCAGGAGGTGCTGGGGCTTCCCCAGGGTGGTGGAGCAAGGGGCCAGGCATGCTGAGCCCTACCACAGGCAGGGAGTGAGCACGCCTCAGCTGCCAGGAGCCAAGCCAGATGCATGCCACCACAGGTCACCCCATCCCAGCCTCTGGCCAGCCTCCATCAAGGGACATGTCCCCAGGGAAGGGCACACAGAAGGGCCTCCAGGAAAGGGAAGGAATGATGGTCTGCATGAGACATTTTTTTCAAAGCTTGCAAATAAGCCCCAAGTAGGATGTTGGTTACTTTCAACTTCAGGCAGTGTTTATCATCGGCTTGGGCATGGGGTGAGAGGCCAAAATACTAGCAGGCAACTTCATCAGTGGCCAGATGTGTTGCCTCAGGCAAGCATTCAAAGTCTCTGTGGCTTCAATCCCTTGAATCATGATAGGGAAAAGTATTGTTTTACCTATCTAGGAAAAGTGCTGTGTGAGCTCACAGTGCCCCAGTGCCAAGACTGGCTGATTTCCAAGGCTTTCCTGGTTGTCTTTGTATTTACTGCAGAATCTGGTGATGGCAAGGCAGGGATTATGCCACCATGCCCTGATTACCAAACATACAAACCTCATCCCCACAGTGTGATAATTTTCTTCTTAAAAAAGCCAGAGCTAAAATACTACTATCCTGTCATCAAGACAGTTGGTTTATATCCTCTTCTCCTTCCTTCCACCTCTTACCCAGAAAATATCCTGTCTGGCACGGTCCCTGCCGACTCATCCAACCCTACTGGTCTCTGCACCCAGGAAGGAGCCATCCACCTTGGCAGAGTGGTTCTGGCTCACCTGCCTTTGCTGATCCTGAATACTTAAGTTTTTCAGTTTGGGATGGAGGGGGCTGGCAAATCCCCGACTTTTCCAAGGTACTAGAGGACACTCCTGGGGAGGCTATCCACCTTTCACATGGCACCTTTGCAAGGTAAAGCAACCAGAGAGAGGCAACCCCTAGACAAGAAGGCTTTTAACCCACACAGAAGCATTGCTGGCCCTTGGGGCATTGCTACTACTTGGCAGTGTCACCTTGCCTGCCCGGAGCCCCCGCCCGCCTGCTCCTGCACCTCCAGCAAGGAGCCTGCAAGGCTCGGGCTCCTCCTCTGGAGCTCAGCAATGTATGGTGAAGGTGCCAAACATGCAGAGGCCAGGGAGGTAATGGATACCAAGCTTCTTCTAATTTAAATGTATTTATTAATGTCTTTTTCATTATTTTTACTATTTCATTATTTCAATTTATGAAAATAGAAAAAAGTGATCACAAGCACTTTGGACTTGTTCACAGAGATCAGAGCAGAACTATTAATGTGTATACAAATGACAGTTTACCCCACTCCCAAAACCTTAGTTTTTTGAGCCAAGCTCAGCAAACATGCCTTGGCCAAAAAACTAAGTGGGAGGGAGGTATAAGAAAATCAAGTGGTATTCTGGTATTTTCAAAATAAACCTGCACATTTTCATTTCAAACAACATTTCATTTTGCTTCTTACCCAACTTGAAAAGAAATCATCTCAAGTCAAATTTGATCTTCCAGATTATATTAAACCAGGGCTTTTTTCTTGGTGTTTTGTTGCTGGGTTGTTTTTTTCCCCTTCATTTCACTAAAACCACCCCTGACATACTTATTTCAGTATGACTGGAAATTATTCTTTTTTTCTAAGTTTTTTTTTCCCTCTTCAACCACTGAAACAAACAAAAGCCACCCGTGATTCAATGCACTCTGCTAGTAGAACATGCATGTGAACACGTAGATGTTTACTTTCATGTACACAGATGTGCTGGGCAGCTGAAGGAATGCTGGCAGGAGAAGAATCCCTGCATCTGCCTTGCACGGATCTGACAACAGGCAAAACACACTTTGTGTTGAAGCTTCCCAACGAAAGCTCACACATCCCTATGGGATACATAAATCCAGCATGTCTCCTAACTATGCCTTCTGTTTGTTAAAAAAATAATTTTAAAAATGTGTGGTAGCACTTGCTAGCTCAACAGCCAACCCACATGGCCACATCTTTTCACTCTGGTCATCAGAAAGATTTCCTCTTTAAACACACAATCTCACAGGTAGGTTTCTCATGTTTCTTCCTTTGAGCAACCCTCAATAACATTAAGCATAGAGAGCACAATACTCACACCTACACATTCCCCCTATAAGACAAACTACATAGTTGTGTGGCAGTTCCTAATACATAACCATCTTGCTTCAGCAGAAATAGACATTTATTTTGGTCCAACTTCTCTGTACAGAGGAGTACATCTTTTTTTTCCACATTTCCTTGAAGAATGACTTCTTCTGCACATATTAATGCCAAATGCTCTGTAACTATTTCTGAAATTAAAAAAAATACACTATTACTCAATACTATTAGGTCAGCAGAATTCAGCCATAAAAAGGGAAGCATTACAATTCTGTTTGCCATAGTTGGAAGTCAAGAAGTAACATAACCAGAATGGACTGAAACACCACTAGGTCTCATACTGCACCTACTAATTGTGTTCCTGGAAGTTCCTGGAAGAAGGGGCAAAGGAGAAGGTCAAATCCATATGTATTTAACAGGATCAGTAATTACTGTATTAAGCTGAACAAGGACTGTCAAAATCCACACAAAACATCAAGCAAGGGATTTCCACCCTAATCACCAATAACGTGTACCAATAATGCCTGGAAAAACATAATTCACCTGAACACTTTCTACCAACACCTACACAATGCTGATAATCCCATAGTGCAGGCACTCCATGTCCTCATGCATTTCATGAGTTTTCTAAAGCCAAGAGGTATGAACAGCAGAGGTTCTCAGGAATGGAGAACTTTTGATGAGTCACATCCAACACAGCTTTTATACCACCCTGATCACCAAAGGTGTGTGGCATTGCAGAAGCCTTGTTTGAAGGGTGCATCCCAGCAGTGATGGACCTTTGTTATTATCTCTGTTCCTCTGCCATAGAGCCGAGCATCACACAGCTCCTGGCCAAGGTCCCTATCACAGGTGAAGCATTGCTCAGGACCCAGAGAGGCAAGTTCTGCACTTAGAGCAAGATGTGTTGCTCAAGCTAACCTGGAGGGGAGTGTGATACAGGCAGCTATCTCTATCACCACAGAAACTGCTGCTCAAGTGCTCATCGCAGGCTACACACCTCCTACAATTGCCACAAAGCACATGCAGGAATCAAAAAGGGAGAATGATCCTTCCACTAAGAAGCAAATAACAGCTCTGCTGCATTTCCTAATAACTTTCTCTTTCAGATAAAGCTAGCGATTTCCCAGCCAAGTTGAATGCCATTCTTGTGCCAGATGAGCCCTGACTGACAGAATTTCACATAGATGTCCAAGGAGAGTAGTACAGCAGAATGGGGGGTTGAGAAATTATAAGCACAATTAGAAGATGCCTAATGCAATTCACACAATTCCAAAATGACAATTATTCTATCTAGCAAGAATTTTTTACAGAATTTAACTAGTCTAGATTTATAAAGGTTTGTCAGCCAGGTCACCGCAGGAAGTCTTCCTAATATAGAACAGCCAGAAGATGCTTTTGTGAGTACAGCCAGTTCTGGCTCCCTCAAATAAAAGTTCTACAAGTCAAATTTGCGTTACACAAACCCTTTTGCAACACAGATCCAAGCCTAACATGAAATTTAACACAAGTTCTCATACCTGTTAATGCTGGCGCTTATAACAACATGCTAACATCAATTTTGAGTATCGGTTCTTTTTTGGATAATCCACTCACATACACAGTGTGACTGTACTCTCTGATGCACACATACTACTGAAACCTGGACTAGAGCAAGGGTTTGTAGCAACATCAACAGTTTCTATGCAAAACCACTCCATGAAGGTACTGTCATCTTCCCAAAAGTGAAGCAAACCTTCCACTAGGCTTGTTTCTGAAGAGCTATTAAGCAAAGGCAGTTTGTGCTCAAGGAAGATAAGGACACTTTCTGAAGGAACTGGTTTGGCGAGTCAGCTGTCTTGCTGCTAAAGCTAGCATAACCCAGTGATTTCAGTGATACATGGATACCTAAATGCAAAAGTCAGCCCTGAGGACCATAATGGCATTGTGCGACACTCCCCAAAAGTCTCTCTTTATAAATTAACAAATAAATTACAACGGACTACTCTGATTGTAAAGTCTCCAGGGCATTGATCTGGATTTCCTATTTATCTGCAAATTTCTTAATATACTCTTGATGCAAGAAATAACACATTTGTATTTAGTAGCACTTCAGCATCTAGTTTGCTCACCATACACACACAATTTGCTGAGAGGCCAATCTCCCTTGTAAAATTTTGCACATAGTCAGTATATTTTGCAGATTGCCTGAATTAAGGAGATGTCTGCCAGCATTTTACCTTCCCTTTTTTGTTCTTAGTGATGGGTTTTGAGTTTTGTTCTGAAGCATTCATGCTCTGAGGCACTGGAGTAAAAGCAACTCTACATTCAACACTATTTCGATTATTGCACCAAATTGGGCCGTGTCAGTATCTAAGTTTCCATTTCTCTAACTGTATCTACCATCAAGACTGCACAGATTTATTTTAGTTTCCAAATCCAAAAATGTTTGGTCATTTACCAAGGAGAATAGAAAATAATAGATGGTTGCATGGACAAGACCTCACATAATAAATATCTACACAAACATATTAGCTCCTGTCCACGTAGAAAATTCCACTTGTGCCAGTGGTAATACAAACACAGGAATGAGAGAACAGTGCACCAGCTCTCCCAGGACTTTAACCCAAGTATGAGACATCCTTCACCTGGTACCAGGCAGACAGAGAACACTGCTGATTCCTCCAGTAAGTTGTGGATGTGTGGGCAGCCCCCTGCTCCTGGGAGGCCCCCATAGCAGGCACAACTCACAGGCTTCCCCTGCCAGATCTCTGCTCCTCAGAGCAGCAGCCAGGTTACACTGGAGTGCATCTAAAAAGGCACTGGATGCTTGCATGTAACTGGATCAACTCTGCACAACCCACAAAGACTCATCTACTTGTACGCATCTGCCACAAATAAGCATGGAATAATACGCAGTGCAGAAATTACAAGACAACGTAAAGGGGCAGCAATACTCAACATAAGTACACACACAGCCCACATGTAAACACTGCACAGGATATTAGACAGAGGTTTTTCATTTCACATGGACATGAGCACTTCAATACCCTTAAAGAACGTAGTCCTTTGTATAAGACTCCAGATACAGAAAGCCACCACAGTCCACTCTGGGAGCTCCTGAGCTGCCCGGCACACCTGCGTGCACACTCCTGACACGGAGCAGCACACTCCCATCCCACAATGGCTGCAGCTACAGATCAAAACTAGAGATATAAAACCAATATATAACAACAAAAAGCGATTTGCTGAACCGTAGCACTGTTGCCGAGCACTGGCACACTAAAAGGACACGGGTCAAATGCGTCCAGTTATCACAGGTATTCACCTCAGGTACCACCAAGCAGCCCTCCCAGGGGACATTAGTGGAAATCCGGATTAGTTCCACTGTGCTTAATGTGGGTCAACATCAGAGCAGGTAGATAGAGGCGGGTATTGATCCCTGTCATGAGAGTACTTCACTTTTGAGCAATGCTGTTTGGTTCTGGAATATGTTCAATTACGGGTGTTTTTTTTGTATTTTAATGACTACAGTGCTGTAACATAACCAGTTTTCTCTCATCCATCTTCAAGAAAATTAATTCTACAATTTTGGGAAAATACACAATTATATTTAAATTTCCATTGAAACATTATGTTGACTGGATCCTTTAGGCTGATTCTGATGTTCTTCTAACAGTTGCCCAGGCACCTTTTCTTTTTTTGACACATCTCCTTTTGGTAACAGAACAAATCAGGCTGAAGTTTTAAGAGTCATTTCACATGCAATTTGAACTTGCAGAAGTGTTGCATATATTTATGACAGCAAGTTTAATTTCAGCATTTCTCTGAATTCTGATACCAGGTCTTATTATTTGACCAAGGAGGCAGTCCCCAACATACACTGATTCTCTGCTACCTGCTGGACCTGTTGCTTCAAATCAGTATCTCACAATTCTCAGATGCTGCTTCATTTTGTGCCTCTGAGGAATTTTCTTGCTCATCTTCAAGTGTGGGGAGAAACTAATAAAAAGTCCAACCAATTGATTAATGCTTTCTGAAGAAACCCTTCTGCCTTCACCTCTGCCACTGAGCCTCCAGCTCTTACCAGAAGAACAGTTACTTGCTGACACAACATCCTGGGAATAATCTCTATTGGATTTATCATGTAGCTGTTGATTATTTAGTAATCCTCCAAATACTGGCCACCTCCTAAGTTTACGAGACACAGAATTAAACATTATAAACAAGGTATTTCTCCTCTCTCTTTACATATTATACAGGGCATGTGCACCTGAGACTGCATCTCAAAAGACAGGCAGAGCAGATGGGAGGCACTTTACTTCTCATCAGCTTCAAAGGGTGAGGAAAAATAAATAAATAAAAAGAAAACCGGGAAAGAAAAACTGCCCATGTTACATCAACAACAGGTATGAACTTGATTTCTGGAACAACAGAATCTTTCCGCTTTTTAAAGGTTGTGCAACTAGTTCTTTTGGATGGGGTGTTCCTCACTTTCAGGGCGGCTTTACAGTCCACAGTCACGAAAGGCTTTAACTCGGTTGCTCTGAGCCACGCAATCAGCCCTTCTGGAAAGTAACAGCTCTCTTCTCCCGCTTTTTCTTTAAAAAGAATGAAAGGAAAAAGAAGAAAAACCAAACCACCCAAATCTGCATTTTTTCCCTCCGGCTGGCAGATTTCCAAGATAAAGAGGACTGTTCTCCGGCTGGAACAGCAGCCGGGGCCTGCTCTCCAAACTCACAAAAGAGAAAACACCACACACAGAGAAAAAGCGACGGGTTTGACCGGCCAGAAACGTCTTCTCACCCCCTGAGACAGCTTTTCCAATAAAGAGGGAAACCCAGGCCCCCGCGGCAGCCCCACGGCCCGGCCCCACAGCCCGCTGTTCCCACGCACCGCCGGGACGGGACGGACAGGGATAAATCGCTCCTTCCTGATAACCGTGGAACCAGAACCCACACGCAGCTTCCTTTCTTTTCAGTCACCCCTCCCCAGGTGTATACTTCTTTCTATGATTATTATGCCTATTTCCGAACAGGACAAGCGGAGGTGTCCGTGTCAGAGCGACAGCGGGTCACCGGAGCGGCGCTTCCCGGGAATCCCGCGGCTTTTCCCCGGCACAGCCGCTCCCGCTCCCTGTGCTGTGCCGGGCTGAGCCGGGGAGCCACGGGGCAACGCGGGAAGGAGGCAAGAAGAAAAAAAGAAACACTAAAGGAGAGAAACGCGACCGATGAGATGTGCCAAGGCTTATTCCCTTTTATTTCCTCCACCCCCACAAAAGAAAATAAGCCAAGAATCAGGAAGTCAGGGCTGCGCGATCGCTGCTATAGCTTTGGTTTTCTCCCCGTTTCTCCTCTCTCTCTCTGTTTTGGAGGTGGGTTTTTTGTTTCGGACTAGAGAAACAAGTAGTTGGGACTTTCCCTCCGCCTCTCTCCCCGGGAGGCCGCGCAGCCCCGGCTCCCTGATCCCCGGGACGCGGCCGGCCAAGGGCGGCGGGACCCCCGCGCCCCCCTTACCTTTCTTTCCCTCCACGGCGAGGCAGAGAGCGAGGCGCCCCAGCAGCAGCAGCACCAGGACAGCGGCGCCGCGGGGCCCGGCGGCAGCGAGGGGGCT